>NW_004624816.1:70244-108751 GCF_000247695.1 Heterocephalus glaber
GTGTGCCCTGTCTAAACCCCACCATGCATTTTCCATTCTTTTTGTCTGACTACAGTCCCTGGTCATGGTCAACCAGGGCAAAGCCTTCTTTTGGGGATATTTCTAATTGGGTGGCTGAGCCTGGACACATCCAGGTAATGAGCCTGGAAATCCATGAAGCATAACCCACTTTGTTCTTTCCTGGGCCCCCAGAACACCAAGCTGGAGACTGCAGTGACCCAGTCTGAGCAGCAGGGTGAGGCTGCCCTCAACGATGCCCGCTGCAAGCTGGCAGGGCTGGAGGAGGCCCTGCAGAAGGCCAAGCAGGACATGGCCTGCCTGCTCAAGGAGTACCAGGAGGTCATGAACTCCAAGCTGGGCCTGGACATCGAGATCGCCACCTACAGGCGCCTGCTGGAGGGCGAGGAGCAGAGGTGCGGCCCAACCCAGGGTGTCCTGAGCACCCTGCCAAACCCCATCCTTCACACAAACCCCACTCTCACCTTTGGCTGAGCAATGGCCTGGGATTTGGGGACAACTCTACCTTCATCAGTTTGTGTTGGAGGAAGTTCAGTAATGGGCCGCAGGTTCCTTCAGAATTTGGCTCCTAAATCCTTAATTATTGTGCCCCCCCCCCATTGACTTTTAGGAACTCTGTTTACAACTCAGGTCCACTATCTAATTTTTTTTTCTCTTTTCCACACTCAGGTTGTGTGAAGGCGTTGGTGCTGTTAATGTCTGTAAGTATTTGGGGTTCAGTATGGACAGATTTACTTCTTTTGTGAGGGAGGCAGCATCTAGAAAGCACATTCTCAGTGAAAGTCCAACATAAAAGAATGGGCTGTATTACAGCAGGAGCAATTTGGGGCCAGACAGTAAAAAAAAAGACCACAGCTTTGGGAGTTGAATGAAGAATCCTCAACTGCAGATGCCCTGACTTTAATCCCACTGCTCAGAAACTAGACTGGGGTGTCCCTTAAGGAAGTGGATGGTTTGCTCCCCCACTCCTAATTCTGCCTCACCTTCCTGGTCCACAGGTGTCAGCAGCTCCCGGGGTGGGGTCGTGTGTGGGGACCTCTGTGTGTCTGGCTCCCGGCCAGTGGCAGGCAGTGTCTGCAGCGCCCCTTGCACTGGGAACGTGGCAGTGAGCACTGGCCTGTGCACGCCCTGCAATTCTGGTGCATCCTGCAGAGTGGGCTCCTGTGGCATCAGCTCCTTAGGCGTGGGCTCCTGCACCAGCAGCTGCAGGAAGTATTAGACCACCCTAGCTCCAGCCCAGGCCCAGATCTCTCCACGTGTCTGGCTCAACCAGCCTAGCCCAGGGGTCTGCAGCAAGAGGACAGGATTTCTGTGTGATCCTCGATCCTGGGCTTGTGCCGCAATGAGATGGACTGCTCCAGAAGTTCCCTTGGAGCCTACAGGAAGGGGGCTCAGGAACAACCAGGACCAGGGCCAGGGCTCCTGGGCTACCATGGGCTCAGTAGCTAGAGCCCCCAGCCTTTCCCCTTCCTCCTTTCCCTTCTTCATTTCTGCTTTGCTTTATGATTTCAATAAATCAATGTAGCTAGCCTTGGGCCTTATCTGTGTCTCTGTTAACCTCTTCGGGGGCCAGAGTGTGAGAGGGTTCTCAGAATCACATGGAACAGAAAGAGGACCAAGCTTGGGGCCTCCAGGATGGTTCTCTGTCCCTTGGCACACAGCAGTCAGATTGGGCCAAGGCTCGTGGTAGGCCCCTACATGATGCAATTGTATCCACATGACCTTAATAATTTTATCTGTGCAACTGTAACAACACATCTTGCAGATGAAAGAACTGGAGATGTAGTCACTGGTTCTCTCACTGCAATCTGAACCCTGTGTGCATCTCTAGTGTTCATTTCACCAAACCACAGCTGCCTCCCAGAAAATGTCTTGTGCACATCTGTAAACTGATGGCTAATGAGTATAAACTCATTCAGCACTCAAAGCTTAAGGAAAGATTGCTCATTGACTGCTTTGGTGGGTAAGACTCACACCTGAAGAATTTATTGGAATTCTTTAAGGAGTGAATATATAAATATTATTTAAAGTTTTAAAAAGCCTTTGCCATGGCTTTCCTTTCTTAATGGAGTCCCTTTGAGGCTTAGAGACCTGCCCTTGCTGATGCACTGCTTCAAAGACAGGAAATAGCACTCAGCAAGAAGACACAGAGCTGCAAGCAGTCTGGAGCTGCCTGAATCCAAAGCTGGACTCTATTTCCTCCCAGCTGAGTGAGCTTGAGCAATGTCCTTACCCTTTGTGTGCCTGTTTCCACATCTCTAAAACAAGCATGATAAAGAGCACTTGCCTCAAGGTCAACAGGAAAATTAAGCAATTTCATGTATGTAAAATACTGTTGGCCACAAAATAATCACTATCTGCATTTATCATTAGCGTTATTCTTTGCAATGTGAAGTAGAAGTGTTGTCAGGTCCCAGGGCCAGGGCCAGCCTTTTATTACATCCTTATCCATCAGAGATACAAGTATAGAGGGAATCTCCATTTCTACAGGGCCACTGCGCTTCTTCATACAGGGAAGTGTTCACAGAGCACTGACCAGGTTAGTACAACAGGGAGAATCTCTAATCTCCCAGTCCCAGTCCTAGAAAACATAGCACAAATGGAAGCCCCCCCTCAAAGGGCACCAGAAATAATTAAGAGTGTTGAGAGAGTGGTCTGAAATGGTTCCTATAAGAGGTAGAATCAAGCCAAGTCCCTCAGCTACCTCTGATGGAACTGTGAGTCAGAGAGAGCACTGGCAAGTTCCAGAATGTGCAACTGCTCCAGCCAACCCTCTATGCTGTGACATCACACAGCTGTCAAGCAGGGCCTGTGTCCAGAGTCCGATCCTGAAGCCCAAACACCAGCTCCAGCCTTCCTCCTTCCCCAGTGCAGAAGCCAGCTTCAACTCCAATCCTGAGGGACCTCCTGCCTAGGCCAACTGAGTCCTCTGTGCCTGTCTCGCTGGTCTCATCAACCCCACTGGGCCTTCTTGGCCTGCAGAACTTGCACAGGCCCACCTTCCCTAAGCTCTGCTCCTCTCCTCCTTCCCACTCCAGCTACACAGAGTATGCCTCCCTCACAGTTCCACTGCTGGACAGACTCGACAGAGGAGCAAGGGTGAACCCATCAAACACAGCGCCCACATGCAGATGGGTGAAAAAAAATGGAACTCCTTACTGTGTAACCTTTAGCAGGTCACCTCCCCAGTGTATTCAATAATGGAATAAAATGTTTGCACTGGATGGTTGCTAAGGTCCCTTACCAACTTGAAGCTCTATTCTTTGTAGGAGAGGTGGGACAGGATTAGGAACTGGAGGGGAACGGAGAGTGCAGGGTCCCACCTGTAGCTGTGCTGTGCAGATGCATGGTGTCTTGTGTGTTCACCATTCTGTGTAACTCATGTATGCATGTGTGTGCATAGAACAGGATGACGGCATCCCAGCACATGCACAGCTCCAGGCAGCTGTGTGGAAGCATATGTACATGTGTGACTGGGAGGTTTCTGTATATGGATGTGTGTAATGTGCCACAGAGGGGGATTAGTGTGCGTGTGTGGGTGTGAGTATAGTGTGGGCATGTAGAGGGACCCAGGTGTGCTGGTGTGGCAAGAGTCATCGACGAAAACAAGGGTTGGGTGGGAGGATTGATGGGCAGGTGCTGCTGGGTGTCATTCTGGAAGATGCCTTCTATCTAGGGAGTCCTTGTTGCTCTAACCTTTGGGCTAGCCTACCTACTGTCACTCTAGTACCAGTTTGGACAGAGGGAGGTCAGCAGTCAGCAGTCAGCTGCCCTTAGACTTTGTACAGCCTTCTTTAAAATTGTTCAAAATGTTTCCAGAGGGCCAGGATATAGCTCAATGAAGAACATTTGTTTAGCAACTGCAAGTCCCTGGCTTTGATCCCCAGCCCTGCCCCACCCAAAAAAAAAAAAAAAACAAACTTCCAAAGAACTCCAGTAAGTGGGGAAAAAGAAATACATATGTGTGTGTGTGTGTGTGTGTGTGTGTGTGTGTGTGTGTGTATATATATATATATAACTGTGTTTTAAGCACTTTCCATACAGCAATACCTTTAGTCCTCAAACAACTTTATGATTGATAATATTCTATTTTACAAATTAACTTTGGCTCAGAGATACGATGTAGGGAAAAATGACTCTTCACTATTTAGATCTGGGGTCTGATATGGGGGGACTAAAGCCTGAAGCAGGTGAAGAGTTTGGTCACAGTTAGCACTTAGACTCCACAAAAGGCTTTCAAGGGGTTATTTAGGGTGAGACATGCAATGGTGGAGAAACAAAGCCAAGGGTATTCCAGGACATGCAGATCTATCTGGACCATAAAGTCTCAACCTCTCACACCCACTATATGGTGAACCCTGAAGCTATATGAGTGAGAAAGTCACTGCCCTTGGGGTCTCAAATAGAGATGTAAACACAGCTAAGTTAGCATCTTGCTTGTTTGAGAGCTATGAAGTATGAGGCAGGCATGTGGAGCCAACAGAAGGCTGGGCCTTTGTGGTTCCCTGGTGCTGAGAATAACTAAACGGGTGACAATTCTCTTCTCCTCCAAAGTCACCTCTGCTCACAGAGTAGGTAAATGGGCTGCTTAATGAATCTTCATAAAAGCACCAGACATTTCTCTTCCATCCCAGGCTAGAATGTGGCTCCTGGCCAGGGGAGCCTCTTAAAGCATAGGTCCCTAAACCATAAACATTGCTGCTGACCCACATGGCCCTGGCCCAGGAAGAGACTCTAACATGACCCTAAAGCCCTTGAGATCTCCTGAGCTGACATCAAGCAAGTCCGGGCTCAACATTTGGAAAGGGAAAAGTCAGGCAGCCAGTCCTCTGCCACAGGCTGCAGAAAGCACACTGTAAATGCTACCTGTGAGCCCTCATTTGCTATTTCTGTGTGTACTTCCCACGAAGTCCCTTTGTTGAAATGCTCATTGCAGCAGGAGCTGGAAAAATGGGCCCTGAAAATCATAAAATTTCATTACCTCCTAGCAAAATGCAAGGGACACCCAGCTGGACTCCAGCATCTGCTTTCAGGCAGCTGTTTGGCCCAGGAATGTCATCAAGGATATCAATATCACTGGTGCAGGTCAATGTTGGTCACATGGGGGTGATGTGATCCCAGCAAGGCCATGGGCCCTCTCCCTCAGCTGTGTGGTTACTTGCCAGCCAAGTTTCGGTCCCATTCCTTTTGCATAAGACTGTTCTGTTTACCCAAGAAAGGTGCCTTTTGAATACCTGTTCTCCAGGCAGGAGTGCAGGAAAACACAGCACACTCTCCAGCACTGGAATACCTTAAAAGGTAAAGCCAGGGCCTCCGGTAAATGACACATCTTAGCCCCACCCAGAGACCTGGAAGCCAGGAACTACTCTTCCCAACATTCACTGATGATGTAATCCTCTGTGCAGCAGAAAAGAATGTGTGAGCTCCCTGAGCAGAAGCTGCACTGGAGTCTGTATGGTAAGAAAAGCATAAGGAAAACGTCTAGAAACTAAGTCTTGCTCTAGTCACCCCACCCTCAGACTATACTAATATCCGTCCAGTGGCCTTGTAGAAATTCAGATCAAATTCTCCTTAGATCTGGAAGTAGAGACACCCATGCCTCTCTTGCTATGCCATGCTGCTTCCCTGCCCACCATCAGGTCACTTGCTAACTGACAGCACATATGGGAACCCAATTGTTTTGTTTTGGGTACCAGGGATCGAACTCAGGTCCTTGCACTTGCGGGGCAGGCGGCAGAACCACTGAGCTAAATCCCTGGCCCCATGGGCACCCAATTGTGTTCATTGCCCTGATCTCCAACTGGCAAAGGCCATTTATCCAGAGCCTGTTCTCAAGCTCCCTGTCAGGGCACCAGAAGGCACCAATCTGCTCTCTTCTCTTCTTAGTCTGTTCCTTGTTTACAGCCCATCTTCCTAGCTAGGGAGTCACTGCCAGACAGCCAACTCTAGGAGGCTCCTCACAGCTGTGTCCTTGGGACCAAGCACTACACAGGACCCTGGTGGGCCATTCAAGAAGTATTTGTAGAGTGAGAAGAGAATGAATGAATGAATGAATGAGTGCAGCCCTGGGCTCCTCTGCCAGAAAACCTGACGTAGACCCACCCTAGACCCTCCTGGGTGAATATGCCTTGTCTGACTTTCCCCAGGGCCCTCTGACTTCGTCCTCCCAGTCAGTCCGAAAGATCCTACTTGTACAATTACCAAGTCACCAAAAACTGAAGTCACATGGGACCCACACCACTAGGGGAGGGTTGCTTCTTGGTATTGCTTTTTCCCTGGCCTGCCAATGGGGTCAACTCGAGGGGTCCCTGCTGTGGGAATGGCCTCTGGAATTCAGATTCAAATACAATGGCAGATGGGTCACAGCAGAGCTTTTTATTGCAAAGGAGGAGTCCCTGGAAAGGAGGAGTGGGGCAATTCAGAGAGGCAGGGCGCTGGGTCCCGGTAAGCCGCAGACCCTGCCTATTCAATGGCACAAGTGTCCAGGCTGTCTGCAATGGGGACCAGTCTCACCATTCTGGAAGGTATGGTTCAAGACTTTACACTCCGGGGTGGTGGGCAAGAGAGAGAGGTGAAGTGAGGGACAGCTCCATGGGAGAGGGTATCTGAGACAAGAGGTCAAGTCTTTGCGGCAGAAACTGGGGTTCTGAGAAGCCATCAGCATCCATGGGAGCCGCTGCAGCTCAAGCCCTCGACACAGCCCGGGGTGCTGCAGAACGCGCAGCCGCCGCCGGGGGCGCTCGTGTCCAGGGTGCCCGAGCCGCCTCCAGGCGCGGACAGGTGGGGCCTGAGCCTGAGCTGGGCCCGCTGGCCCTGGCCGCAGCACTGCCAGGGGCTGGGCAGAGAGCAGTGTGGGAAAGAGGGAGGCCTCCCATTCCCACCCGGCGCCCAAAGAGCTGCCTACAGTCCTCCCCAGGGGACAGATACACAGACCCTCCCTACCTCAAGACAGGTGTGCAAACTACCCCAAAGGAATAAATAGGGACCCTCGCCCAACACAATGAATCACCCCCAAGAGAAGAAATAGCCCCCACAAAAACGAGCTGCACAGAGGGAGCAGTCACAGAAACACCCCCTCCCTTCCAGGGGGCGGGGAGGGTGTATTACGCACATGGTGGGGGTGGCATAAGATCTGACCTCCCTGCACAAGCTACATGTGTGTGCTTACCAACACTCTCAGCCCCAAATCCCAAACCAAGCCTGTGAGGAGGAGAAACAAGCAGGTAAACGTCTCCGTCTACTAAGGTTGATATTCTCCATTCTGCAAGACAGACATCCCTGACCTTCCTGGTCAGGCAGAGAGGCCACCATCCTGCAAGCTCTGTGGGTCCCTGATCCGCAAGTCCATCCAGACATTTCAGTTAAGTCCCTACTGCCTCTGTTCAGACAATTCATTTTGGCTGACGACCTCTAGAAGGAAGGAAAAGGCAAAAGATCTCCCTTTCGTTAACCTAACCTGATTTTTGAAGGTGAGCCAGGCAGTTCAGTTTTAAAGGAAACTCCAGAAGAGACAGCTCGATTATCTAAGGAATGTTGCTCAGTCCCCACTCCAACACCTTCCACCGTGTCCTTGAAGTTGTTATTGCCCTGCTCTGAGACTCAGTGTCCTGGTCTGGAAGGTGAGGATAAACAGTTTCCCCCTCCCAGGTTTTTATGAGATAATCAAGAGATAAACTGCTGCATGGGGGGTGTTCAGCCCCTCTCCTCCGCTCTCCCTGGGATACCCAGCTCAAACTGGTCACCCTGGATGTCCTACTGCTGTCCGTGGCAAAATCCAGGTTTTACCTGTCTATTTAACACTGCATCCCCATGCCTGGGGGTGAGGGACAGAGGTGAAAAGTGACATGGTTCCCACCATCTAGGTCTTGGTCCTTATACCTGTCTCAATCAACAAGAGTGCCCTGTTGTCTGATTCTGCAGGTGAATGGCTTCATGGATCAACCCCACCAGGTGCAAGGGTGTTCATTAGCTAAGCCTTTTTATTCAAAGAGCTGTAGGATGGTGTGGAACACTACCTTCAGGAGATCGAATCCTGGATACCCAGGTGAACTCTCCCCACTCTTCCCAGGCTACAGAGGGTGGTGGCCACTCTTCACCATCTCCTCCTCACCCACAGCCATCAGAAGCACCTCTCACCCCTCACCTGCTCTCCTCCAGCAGCTTGCGGTAGGTGGCGATCTCAAGGTCCAGGACCAGCTTGACAGTCATGAGCTCCTGGTATTTCTGGAGCTGCTTCGCAATGTCCTGTTTGGCCCGCTGCAAGGCGACCTCCAGCCAGGCCAGCTTGTCCTCAGCACTGCATGAGGCCCACTCTGTCTGCAGAGCTGTAATGTTCCTGGCTGTTTCTAGTTCACAGGGCTAGGGTGATGGAAAGACCAAGGACAGAAGGATCTCCTTGGCTCCCACTCCTCCACCCTCAAGGATCCAGGCCTTTCTCAAGGTTGGAGGACGAGTGAGGGTGTGGAGATTATCTATGGTTGCAAGGAGTGAGTAGGCCTGTTTCAAAAGGTGTTGGTGTGTCTAGACCACAGGATTCAGGGATCTGCCCACCTCTCCACACTCCGGGTGGAGATCTGGGGCCAGCTTCTGTGATGGCTGAGAAAGAGCCCTTTGCAATCTGGCATGATGACACTCTTCATATGAGCTAGGATCAGAAAGGCATCAAATGCTCCTTAGCACGTAATCCTGGGATTAACATTTCATAAGGAAATCTAACAGGAAAAATACCTTTCCTCACAGGGGTCTCTGGGAACAATAATTATAAGAGCAAACACTTGCTTTGCAGAGATGGTCCTGCAGCTTGGACCATCAGTAGCTCCGCTGGCAGGACACAGAACTGTGACCAGCCCATCTGCCCACTCTGCCACTGCTGGAACTTGAACATCCATCCCCCTCAAAGTCATCACTGCTTGGACAAGGGAGACCCCACACAAACCATGAATATCCTTCAAGGCTAAGACACATGCATCTAAAGACAGTAAGACAAGACTGAGAGTAGAAGTCTTTCCCTCTGGGAGAGAGAATTAGGGATGAGCCAGAAGAGCTTGACATGCTGGGAGGAGAGTTTGGGAGAAAGAGAGCTTAGGAAAAAGAAAACATCCCAAAGAATCTTTTCTTTCCTATGTCCTAAGGCCTGAGTTACAAATGCAAATGCCTACAGGATTCAGCCTGGCTAGAAGCATCGAAAGCTGAAGGCCAAATGTGAGACCTATCAGTAGTATCTAGTTCCACAGAGAAATATGCTCTCTCTCATTTCCCTGAACACAAGGATCACTTTTCATGTTCCTACTGGTTTATTTCTCTACAGACAGAGGCTCCATGCCTTTTCTCTTCTACAGGGATAATAAAGTACGATCAAGGTGATGATAAAGGCCAAAGGACCTTCTGCCTAGGAGCCAAAGAGTGCACCTGGGAGTAGTGAGGACTGTGGCACTTCAGGGAGCTGGCACCCTATGAGATGGAGGCCTTTCTTCTTCTCCAGCCAGATATTACCATGTGAGAGTCATCCTTTAACATCACTCATTTTCATATTTAAGAGGACTCAGAAAAGTGGGATTCTAGGTAAGCTCTTACAATTTTTGAAGATGGGCTCATAATGCTAAGATGCAAAGAAGACATAAAAATGTACATACACATATAAACAGCAACACACAAGCAAGCATCTATGTTCATACACATTTTCTACATGTTCATTGTCCACATAAAATACATATAGAGTCCTAGGCCAAAAAAGGCCTGATGTACATATGCAGCATGCTGCTGCTGTGCTCAGGCAGTCCCAAAGAGGAGCACCAGAGAGCTTCTATCCAAAGGACTGGCAGGAAGGTCTAGAACAGTTGTCATAAATAATGGGGACCCTCCCACATGGCCAATCTAGCACCCCACTCCCTCACCTCACCTGGTCCTTGGTGCCATCCACCTCCATCGTCAGCCGCTGGATGACCTGGTTAAGCCTGTTCAGATCCTCCTTGCTGTCCCCGGGGCTCTGCATGTGTCTCTGCACAGTAGCCTGTGTCTCCTCACACTGCAGGGACAGCAGAGCAGAGCAGTGGTCAGGGAGGGAGGAGAGCAAGTGAGAAGGAAACAGTTCCCGTGTCCCCCCAGCCACCTGCTGCTGCGGGGGGTCATCTTGTGACATGGGGAGGTTGCTATCCCAAGGCTTGCAAGGAGAATGCCATGCGTTCTGCTGTCAAACCTAGAGGTGCCAAAGGTG
Source organism: Heterocephalus glaber (assembly GCF_000247695.1). The sequence continues at coordinate 80,476 of NW_004624816.1, forward strand.
GCCTACACTCGGGCACACAGAGTAGCAAGGCAGGACAACAATCTGCTGAGGTGAGCTTTAGGACTGAGATCACAGGGGCCTTCTCCTCAGAGTGGCAGAGTTAAACCCTGAGAAATTAGTTGTTTCAGTTTACCACATATGAGCAAAATTAATACAAAAAGCATTTGATAAAACTCAACAATAATGACTAATTTTTTAAATACTTTTAAAATCTAGAGATATAAAGAAAATTTCTTAACTTGATGAATGTTATGGGGCCAGGGATTTAGCTCAGTGGTTCCGCCACCTGCCTCGCAAACCAAGGTCCCAAGTTCAATCCCCAGTACCAAAAAAAGCCAAAAAAGGAATCTTGATGAATTTTGTGAATCAGAACCCAGTGACAGGCATCCAGATATGAGATCCTTTCCCCAACCCAAGGCCACCATGATGAGTGCTGTCTGCCAAGGGTGGAATCAGAGGGCCTTTCCCCTCCACTTGCAATACATAAACAGCCCAGGCACGGTGACACCCGCACAAGGCCTGACACTTTTCCAAATCTCTCACTGGGGCCACACCACCGCCTGTGATGCAGACCAGGCAGATGTGACCATCTCTACGCTCTCCACAGGCCGGGTGCCTGTTCCACCCACCACAGACAAGCAAGAAGGGACCCGAGGGGAGTGAGGCACCCTGCCCATCAGCAGGCTGCATTTTGAGCCCATGTTCTCTGCCCCACACCCTGAGGGACACATCGTCACAACCTATCCCTCAGCCCAGGGAGTGGGAACCATGCACACCAGCCCAGAGCAAGTCTCTCTCTAGGGCAGGTGCAGTCTGCAGCATGCCTTGCCTGGCCTCCCTGCTCCATTCTCAAATGCTGCACACAGCAGACCTGACCCCGCCTGGCCAGCTCCAGCCCCACTCCTGTGCCACAGGCCTCACCATGATGGCAGCAGCTGCAGTCTCCCCCAAGCCTCCCTTGAGCACTAAAGCCCAACTCCAGCCCAAGGAGCTCCCAGAAACTTTGCTCAGAGGCCTCCCCTTCCTGGGGTATTTGTGACATCACCTTGTTAGGTCACAGAGTTCTGAACCAGAAGTCCCAGAGGCAGGGGATGGAAGGAAGCCAAATGTGAGCCCAAATGGGAAAACTAGACTGACGATGCTCCCAGAGTCAGTAGGAAATCTGGGGTGAGGCTGACTCTAAACTGGTGGCGGGGGAGCAGGGACTAGAGATTACAGGCTGCTGTTGGCATTTTCCTTCTGTTTTATAAAGTTTTCTTACATGCAAAAGAGCATCGATGACATATACTTAGTGACTTAAAAAGCAACAGTAATAAAGCAAATCCCTTGTGTACCCCTAGGGATTCCTTGCTGGTCTCTATACCATTCATCCCTGGCCCTGCCAAATCCACAAAGTAACCACTAACTTAAGATGTTATGTTGATCATTCTCTTGCCTTACTTTATTATCATGTGTATATCCCCAATCTATTGTATATTATCTACTTTTAAGCTTTACATAAATAGAATTACATTGTTTGTATGCTTCTATGACTTGCTTCCCCCACCCAGAATTTTAATTTGAGATTCATCTTTTTTTATGTATGTGGCTTTATTTTTCAGTGGTGTACAGTAGTCCATTGTAGGGCAATTTGTCCGTTTTTCTAAGGGTAATAATACGTAGGTGATTTTTGTTTCTGTTGCCAACAAATAATGTTGCTATTGATGTTTTGGCATACTTCAGCAAGAGGTTTTTTTGGTATATTGGCTGTCAGACTCATTTTTTTACACTTGATCTTAACCAAAAGGCCGAGAAGCGATTAGACTCATTTTTTTTTAACACAACTCAAAATAAGATACATATTTTGTATCATGAATCACCACCTACCTACATACACACATATAAGCTGAAATTAATTTCATGAAAAATTACCCTTTTTGTCTACAATGCACTCTGATCTTCTAACCGATTACCTTAACACAGTTTTTCACGTTCAATTTGTGTCCATGTGCTTTAGTTTCATTTCTTATAAATAACATCTTACTTTTATTACCTTTGTTATTTAATGATAACAATTAAATGTCAAGCCAAAACATTGCTAATTATTACTGGTAAGCTACCTACATACTCCTTCCCAACTTGTCCCTACTGGGCATCCTAGAGGTAACCATTTTTCTGAAGTTGTTCTATAACTACTTTACTTATTTTAGTTTTATCACATACTTCCATATACCTAAAAAATTTTTTAGTTTTTCCTGTTGTTATTTTTTTAAATTGTCACACAAATTGTAATTTGCTTTGTTTATTCAACATTATGTAACTGGGATTCCTCCACCAAGATTCTAAGTATTCTATTGCCTTACTATATCACATTTTATGTAATTCTATTTTTGTTTTGTTTTGCTTTTTCATCTTACAAAGGTGGTGCTATGAATAGTTTTCTGCCTGTCACCTGATACACATATTCAAAAATTTCTCTTTGCTATACAACTAAGAGTGGAATTTCTGGGTCATGAGATGGATTGATGTTCAAGACCATACAAAATTATTATCCAAAGTTATAATAATTTATGCCTTGATCAGCAATGTATAAAAAAGTCCCAATGATGAATGTCATTCTGTTGTATACCTAAAATGTACCAATAAAATTAATTTTTTTAAAAGTCCATTGTCTCCAATGTGCTTTAACTTTTAACCATTAAATGACATACTAAATCTCATTTTTGGTCCTGATTTGCATTTTTGTGAGTACTATTGAAGTTTAATATATCTTTCAAAGTTTGTTGTCTATATGTATTTCCTTTTATTTTGTCTCTTTTCCCCACTGAGTTGTTTGCCTTATTCTTATAGGATTAAAAGTGTTTTTTATATTGTCAGGTACTGCTACTTTGCCACATATATGAATCACAAGTATCATTTTCAAGTTTACATCATGTCTTTCACTTTCTTATGGCCTGTATTGATAAACAAAAATCTTTAGTTTTAGTGTCTAATTTATCAATCTTATTTAGAGCATTTTCTGTGTCTTAAAAATCCTGCCCTATACCAAGTTCAGAAAAACATTGTCTGATTTTTTTCTTCTAAAGGTTTTTAAGTTTTGCTTTTGATGTTTATGATTTTAATATTTGATTAAAATATTAATATTTGAATTAATGATTAATATTTGATTTTAAATATTAATATTTGGCTTAAATATTAACATTTGATTAATATTTGTTTATAATTTTAATATTTGAGTTAATTTTGTATAATATTTTATTTTCTCCATGTGGCTAACCAACGCATAAGACCTTCTTTCCCTACTGATCTTCCTACACCTTGGCTGTACATCAAGGTTGTGTGTGTATGTGTGTGTATGTGTGTGTGTTACATCAAAGTTATGTTGTCTATTAAACTTTATATATACAAATGTATTACTTAGGGTTCTCTAGAGGAATAGAATCAATAGAAAATATATGCTTAATTATGCAAAGAGATTTCTTAGGTGGGCTTAAAGGGATAAGAGGAGGAAGAATCCACAATGGCCATCTGCATGCTAGAGGACCAGAAGATCCAGTAGCTACTCTACCCAAGAAGATGGAAGATGCAGAACAAGAGGGATCAAGGATGCAGGCCCAGTCCAAGGTGGAAGGCCTGGAAGCTCACAGTAGAGTCCCTGGTGTGAGTCTGCATTGGAAAGCTGAAGAAATGGGAGAGAGATGCCAAAGGATAAGGTGAAGACTGGAGCTCTTCCTAAATAGGTACACTTACTGCTTTCCCTTTTTATTCTCTCCATGCTACAAGCCTACTGGTCAGTAAGACCCACCTCCAGAGTGGGTCTTCTTCCTTTATATACTGGCTTACACGTCACTCATCTACAGACACACCCAGAATTGTGTTTTACTAATCTGCTAGACATTTCTTGATCCAGTCAAGTTAACAGATAATAGATAGATAGATAGATAGATAGACAGACAGACAGATAGATAGAGGGCCTATTTTGTTCCATTGGTTTATTGGTTAATTCTTGTGTGAGTACTACACTGTCCTAATGACTATAGCTTTATAAGTTATGATCTCTGAAGAGGAGAGTATTCCATTCAGTCTTTTTTGTTTTGTTTTGTTTTGTTTTTTGGTACCAGGGATTGAACTTGGGATCTTGAGCTTGCAAGGCAGGCAGCAGAACCACTGAGCTAAATCCCTGGCCCACTATTCAGTCTTTTTATCAGTCTTTTTATCTTTTTATATTGGCTATTCTTTTTTTGTTTTTTGGGGGGTTTTTTTGGTACCAGGGATTGAACTTGGGACCTTGCGCTTACAAGGCAGGTGCAGTGCCACTGAGCTAAATCTCCAGCCCTTTTGGCTATTCTTGACCTTTGTCTATCTCATAAATTTCAGAATCAAGATGTATATAAAACCCTTTTTTGGAATTTGACTATAATTGCAACCACTCTGTAGGTCAATTTAAAGATAATCCGTATCTTTTTTTTCTTTTTTGGTACCGGTGATCGAACTTGGGACCTTGTGCTTGTGAGACAGATGCTGGAACCACTGAGCTAAATCCCTGGCCCAAGAATCAATATCTTTGTAATGGTAAAGCTTCCTATCTGTGAACATGGTCTATTTCTTCATTTAATAAGGCCTTCTTTATTATCTTTCATTGCCTGTAATACTTTCCATAATGTTTATATTTCTCCAGGTATAAGTCTTTCACATATTTTTACATTTATTTCTAAGTATCTTATGGGTTTTTAATCATCATTTATATTAAGATATAATTTGCATACAATAATAGGCACACATTTTATGAGTACAATTCAATAAATTTTGGCAAATGTATGCCCCATTGAATGAAAACATAGAATATTTCTACCATCTTAGAAAGTTCTCTCATGTCCCTCTGCCATCAGTCTCCTCTTGTTCCAGGCAACTGTACATTAATATTGCTAGTGCTGGACATCATATATCTAGAAGTATACAATATATATTCTTTTGCATATGACTTTTTTCATTTAGCATAATATTTTTAAGATTCACCCATGTTGTTTCATGAATCAACAATTTATTTTTACTGCCAAGTGATAATTCTATTGTATGACTATATCTCAGTTTCTAGGGCTGGGGATTTAGCTCAGTGGTTTCGCTGCCTGCTGCACAAGCACAAGGACCTGAGTTCAATCCCCAGTACCAAAAAAAAAAACAACTCAGTTTCTATTCATCTGTTGATAAACATGTGGGTAACTATAGCATTTTATGCTCCATTAACTCTATTCTGAATCTGTGAGATGACAGAACACAATTATATGCAACAAGTTACATGAAGTGGATTTATTATATACAGACTAGCATCAAGGAACAATGGAAGCTTAAAATTCCATGTGAGCCAGTCCTCGGTGACTCAGGAATCTCCCTGGAGCAGATGGAGTCTCAGCTGTGTATGCCTTCTTGCACTATAGATGAGAGGCCATAAAAGACAGACTGCCCTGGGTTGTAAACCTCAGGGGTAACATGAAATGCTGGGCTAAAGCACTGAAGGAGATCATGTTTTTAGGAAAGAGCCTGTGGGAAATTGTAGAATTTAGTTATCTAATTGCAAGAATATGATTACAAGAAGTTTGTTAACTGAGAGAATTAAGAAGTCGTTTCTGGGAATTTCCACAAGTCTGTTTGTTAAAAGAATTCCAGGAAAATTTAAGAGATGTTGTAAAAGTTTTACGGGAGAAAAACATGTTTTTCTAGCTTTCCTAGTAACCATTGTCCAGGGTCAGAGGACTGCAACCCAACGACTCTACGGATGGTGAGAGATACCGTTCACTAGGTACATCTGTGATGTTTGCAGTGGGCCAGTGGGCTTGACTTCTGCTGAGGTCACCCTGCGTTCTTGGTACCATCTGATAAGAAGAGGGCTGCAGTGTACTCTTAGATGTATGGATCGGTGAATGGAAACAAGGGACGTGTAAATTCGCCTGTAGCTTTTATGAGTCACTTAGGGTCACTTGTTATCACCAGATGTTATAACCAAAAAGACAATAACCAGAATGACTAAGCTGTTTTCCTATATGTATAAAAGCCTTACTTCTTTCCTTTGTGATTGTCGAACAGTGTCAGGAGAATAAGCTGCTGTTGGTCCCCCAGGCTGTCTCCTTTTCTTTCTTTAAAGGTCAGTGCTCTCTGGGGTCCCCGGTCTCCCTCTAGAGAGACCACTGACAGAGCCCAGACTATTCCAGCCAGTGGCTCCCCTATCTCAGCGTGTTTCATCCCCAGCATATTCGGGGAGGGGGGGAGGGGGCGTTGTTTGGTTTGAGAACTATAAAAAGGAAAATGAGAGAATTGAGCCAGTCCAAGCCACCTAAAGAACCATCCATCTGTGAGTGTCAAGTACCTTCTCATTGTGATTCTAATTTGAATTTCCCTGATGACTAATAATGATGGGCAACTCCTCATGTTCTTGTTGACTCTTAATATATCTTCTTTTGTAAATGTCAATTCAAGTCTATTTCTCTGTCTTCAGGACCACAGACCTTACTGTAATGGGAACAAAACAGCAAAGGTTGCTGCCTAGGCAGTAGAAGTATAACACCACACCTAAGAGGCTAAGCCTGGGGGGAGAGATAAGAACTTAGTGGCATCTCTCCCGCCTACTAGTAGACTCCCCACTTTTCCATTGCTTCCTTTAACTGAACCATTCAGGTATTTGTCCATGAACTTAAAAGGACCCACATCTTATTCCCTTATATATAATGTATACTAGTAGTTTCTCTCTCTCTCTCTCTCTCTCTCTCTCTCTCCTCTCTTTCCTCTCCTCTCCTCCCTCTAATTCCCTTCTCCTCCATTTCATGTTTCTTTGCCTAATTCTTCATTCCCACCCTGTGTGAACTACAAACAAAAGACTGTCCTCCCAATTCATGCTACACTCCTTACCCAGGATCTGTAAGTAATAAATCTCTGAGCTTATTTCCTAGTCTGGCAGTGCACTGAATCTGCATCTTCCATCAGAAGAACCAGGGCTACTCCAGGCTAGGCTTTCCCTGGGACACCAGGGAGAAAATAAGGCCAGGCTGCCAGCATCACAGCATGGTCAAGCACCATAAACTTTTTTTTTTTGGTACCAGGGATCGAACTCAGGACCTTGCACTTGTGAGGCAGGCACAGTGCCACTGAGCTAAATCCCCAGCCCAGGCAGCATAAACTTAACACAGGTCATACAAGACCCACAAGGGCAACTGCCTGTGCAAACAAGTTTCCTGTGGGAGGTACCCCCGGTCACAGATTGGACAACTAGGCATTAGGACATCTTCCAGGTAAAAGAAGTATCTGGTAAAAGGCACCTGTTCACATCCATGACCAACTCCTCTTCATTTTTCCATTAGGGGAAGACTGCTCTGGTATAGGAACCCCAATATATCTGGGGACTCACAAAACACCTACCTCTGACACCTTCAATCTATTAAGGCCATTATTGAATCATTCATGTTAGTTCATGTAGTTTTCAGTTCTAGGATTTACACTTTAGCCTCTATTATTTTAATTTCTGTTTACACATGAAGATCATATGTCCCTTTAATAATTACAATTATTTGTTAAATCCAACATTTGGGTCATCTTGAAGTCAGTTTCTACTGATTTCTCTCTCAGAATTTCTATTTATTTGTTTCTCTTGGCAACCTGCTCCCTCTGCAACTGTGACTGTCAAAGAATGGAACCACTTCTTCCTGGGTCTCTCCACCCTCAGAACAGCGTCTAACCTCAGTGTCCCTGCTCAGGGCCAGAATTACTCAAAGATATTCACAGCACTGATGCCTTTGCAGAGCCTGATGTAGGAGAGAAAAGTCAATGTTAGTCCTGGGCATTAATTCCTGACAGTGCTCCCCAAAGTCACATGGTCACCAGTTCTGAACCAGCCATCAGAGGAGCCCTCCAAGTCCCTCCCAGAGGGCCAGGGGATAGATATTCTGGGCTTTGCTACTCCCACAAGCCCAGAATCTCCCAGAAGAGCAAAACCCACAGGTTCTCCCAGTCCCCTATGGGAAGTAGGCCTGCCAGACTGTATCAGGACACACAGGATCTCTCAGATGCCCAAGACCTCAGCTCCAGATTCACTCTGCCAGACTACATAATTTTGAAAAATCCAGTCTTCCTGTGGCTCAGGCTTGCCAACTTTTTAATAGGAAAGGATCTTTCTACTTGCCCTTTTGGTCTGAAACTTCTTTTCATTCTGGACCCTAATCCACGATGTCCTGAAACCAGCTTCCAAGAGCCTACAATGCATAATTTCTAAGCAAATGGACATAAAGTCATAGCGGAAGCCTGAAATCTGCCAAGATGGAACTATTTACACCTCTGAAATCAGCAAATGTTGTAAATCTAGGGATTGCTTTGTATGTTTTCTCAGAGAGCCCATTCTCATTTCCTTATTGTTAAAAATCTGCAAGCAAACCATTGTCCCTACCTAAATCATTCAAGAAGCCTATTGGAAATAGGGCAGAGGACTTCAAATAACACTAGTTTCTTGGCCCTCTCAGGGGAGGGACGAGACTTAAGAGAGTTCCTAGACTAGAAGAGAAGAAGTGGCAGCTGGGTAAATGGTGGACCCAAAAGGAGGTGGGTCTATGCAAATGAGATTCCAGACCCAACTGTGCAGTGCACCCACCTACGCTCATCACCCCCGATACTCCTTGACCAGGCAGCCATCTCCTGTTTGGTTTTTTGCAGGGCACCTTCCAGCCCTACCAGGTTGCATTTGGCAACATTGAGGGCCCTGCTGCTCAGACTGGGTCACTGTGGCCTCCAGCTTGAAATACTAGGGCCCCAGGAGAAAATGAGGTGGATTATGTCACCTGGTCTTTCTGTCTTTACCTATACGTGTCCAGTCTATCTGCAGAGAGGAACACCCCATACACAGGGAGGGCCTCTCACTTTCATCAGCTAGTGCTCCTTGAGTAACCACAACCAGGGGTTCCACCTGTACAACTGGCTGAAAAATGAATGGTGGGCTTTAGATAGAGCATATGTTGGCTGAGTAACACTGCATAGGTCCTCTGTCCCTCTGGTCTTTGGCACAGATGATCCATACCTGGCACTTGGCATTCTCCATCTTAGCTGTCAGCCTCTAGATGATGAGGTTCAGCTCGCTGATCTCCCCATACCAATCATCATGGCCTTGATGTCACACTACAGGAAGCAGAGATGCTCAGGCGGCTCAGGATGGGACATCCCACCACCTCTGTGTCTTTATGCCAAGCACCACTACAGGCAACCCTGTAAGCGGAACCTCCTGCACAGTCAAGAGGGCAGCACTGACCCAGACAACAACAGCAGCATCCTTCCTAGTGTGTCCGCAGCCCACACACTCCTGTGTGCCTACTCTGTCAGTGCCCTCAGAGAACTGATTTCTCTTTGACATTCCCAGGAAGGAACCTGGGCATCTTCAGAGGAGGGGCAGTTTCTCTAGATTAAAAAAAAAAACAACTTTGCTAATAAACATCTAACATCCCTCCACCATCGTGTCTAGGAGGCTGGTATCCTGAGCCACTCACCCTGGTGCAGTACCAGGACTCAGCTTCCACCCAGCTGCGGGTAGCAATGTCACCATACTGACCTTGATCTCAGCCACAACACTGTACATGTTCAGTTCCCAGCTGTTGTCCATCTTGATGATAATGGAAGTGTCTGAGATGTGAACTGGCAGAATGTGGATCTCCTGCAAGGCCAACAGTCATTTGCATCACACATGCCATCCACAGCTAAGTGAAACAGAACTCACATATCCCTTCTGTTCTACACACACATGCACATGCCTGAAACCTTCCATGCCTTGTACCACCAAAGACCCTAAGCCATCAACTGCTCTGTTTCCTCTGTGCCCGTGCTGGCCTGGGAAAGAGAAAGAAGTGGGATGACTAATGCCTTTTCTGTCCAGTGCTTACCTACTCATGCAAACCCTTCTGGAAGCTAACCTCCTCCACCAGGCTATGCACATCAGCCTCCAGGTCTTCCTTGCAGATGTAGGCATAGTTGACCACCTAGAAATACAAACACAGTGAGTTCCCGCTGTTCCAGAGGTTTTCTTGGGGCTCCCCTTCCTCAATATCATTCTGAGACCTGAAAAGTAAGTCAGAGGTACAAGTCCAGAAGTTGGTGATCAGAAAATTAAGCTTCAAACCCAGCAAGACATAGTATGTGACCTTTAACAATTTTTTCACCTTTCGGGGCCTCTCTGTAAAGGAATATCCAGAGAATGCCTGCCCCATGGATCTTCTAGGATGTGAGAAAGAAAATGCACTTTCATGGCTGGAGATAAAATGTTAGCTAAAAGAGTGAGACCTGGATGCCCCTGGGGCCCGCCGGGTTCCAAAGCTGCTGGCTCCCCAGCACACCCACTCACCTGCTCGATTCTGACCAGATCGTTCTCAGCTGTGGACCTCAGAGCAACCTCCTCTTCACATCTGCAAAACAGAAAGAGATTTGGCACAAGGGAAATTTTTTAGGACCTTGACTGGTCCCTACCCCTGCCTGGAATGTCTAAAATGTTCCTTATTTATCTCTCTCCCTGCCCCCGTGTCTGAAGCATCTCTCACCCACAGCCCCAGCAGTACTGTAACATCCTCTAACTTGGATAGACACTACTTACTTCAAAACTCTTCAAGCCAGGGGTGGTGGCACATGCCTGTAATCCCAGCACTCAAGAGGCTGAGGTAGGAGAATTACTGTGAGTTCAAGGCCAGCCTGGACTACAGAGTGAGACCCTGTCTCAAAAAAAACAAAAAAACCCCAAAGATCATTATGGTTTGGTTTGGTTTGGTTTTGGGTACTGGGGATCAAACTTGGGTCCTTGCGCTTGCACAGCAGGCAGTGAAACCACTGAGCTAAATCCCCGGCCCCTTTATGTTTTTATTTTAATATAATAAACTAAGTTGTCTGAGTTTAGATTTAGGAAAGTGGACAGAACTAGCAATAAGAATCGAGGTGTGTGAACCATAGGGCTGGGGTGGTGCAATTTGTTTTGGTATCCCAAGCACCAACACAGTAATGGAACAGAGTAAGTGCTCAGAATAAGTGTAAGGATGAATGGTAGGTAGAAGAATGGATGGATGGATGGATAGAGAGATAGGGATATGCCCTGTGTCCTGAAAAGTTCATGAAATAAGAAAAGGCACTCAGCTGATATTTCAACGTCTCTGCTCTCTTTGTGTCATCTTGTCACTGCCTATGTGTTGAGAAAAGATAAAAGGGGGTTAATGAGGGAAGGATTTTCTAAGGCCAATTTGCTTGACTGCTCCCGGTTGTCATAGCCTGTATCTCCTTCTTAGGGAAATGGCCTTCACTTGCAGCCCTTCAGCACCTCCTGCACGTGGTTGAGCTCCGAGGCCAGCCTCCCACCATCGGCCTCCACACACTCAGCCTCCCGCCTCAGCGTCTGGATGTAGCCCTCAAACAGCGGCTCCAGGTTGCTCTCGAAGCACTTGTGGTTCTGGTAGACCTTGTGGTTCTGGTCTCCAGCAGCTTGTTCTGTTGCTCCAACCTAGTGTTATTTGAGGTCCACTGCTCCAGCACCTGCCACCCAGAGGCACAGCCACCTGGTCACCCAGAATGCCAGCATCCTGGAGAGACCTCCCAGCTTCTGATGCACTCCATAGGTGCTCTCTATCATTTGAGATGTCTACAAGCGTAAGTCCAAGAGTCCCTCAATCAAGTGGCAAAGTCCTTTCTGCCAGGGGTAAGATCTCTCCCAACCTTGCCTGGCTAAGCTTCTTGCCCGCCTGCATCTTCCTGGAATAAATCTTGCCAGGAATCCTCAAATAGAGCCAGTCCAGGAGGGGGTCCTGTTCCTATTACTTATTTGCATTTCTTATGTGTCTGCTGTGCATGCACTGCCTCCTCCAGATCTTGGCCCTGTCTCTCCATGGAGACCTTGACTGTTTGGTCAGTGCTGTCAAACCAGGAGCCCATGCCCCATTCTCATTTCTCTGTGTTTGTCTGTGCCTTAGATGTCCAGCTCCTCCAACAGACTGGGAGTTTCCTTGGACCAAATCCCTTCAGTGCCCAGCCCAGGAAGTAAGAGTTCAGGAAGGGTGTGATCCAGGACACCCACCTTGTTGATAAAAGCAGCGAACCTACTATTGAGGCACTTGATCTCCTCCTCCTCATGCTTCATACACTGTGTGTTGGGGTCAATCTCCAGGTTGAGGAGTATGAGAGGACTCTCACTCACCTGACCAACACCCTGGTGATGCAGGGGGCACTAGGGCTGCTCAAGCAGTATTGGAAGCTGCAGCTGCAGGAGCTGGTGAAGAAGGCCCCACAGATGCTGCAGCTGCCAAAGCCTCCAGTGAGGACATGCCATTATAGAGGGCGGCAGTGATGCAGCAGCAGCTGAGGTGCAGCCGAAGAGGCAGCCAAAGCCAAGTCTCTGAGTGCTCACCCAGGAGAAGGGCTTGCAGTCTCCACTAGGGAAGCTCAGGCAGGAGGATCCACAGTCATGGCAACTCTAAATTGGAGGAGATGGAGCTTTGAGGAATAAGAGAAAAAAACAGAGTCTGTCTGCCTCGCCATGTGGAGTGGCCATTTTATGGATTGAGGAATTTCACAGGTATGTCTCTTCTCTTCTGGGATAAAATCATCAAGACTTGGCTTTGGAAAATCCTACACCCATATTTGGGTGCTTTGAGCCAAGGTATGGCTCATTCCAGAGACGCTTTGACCATTGTACCGTGGAGAAGGAGAAATGCATTCCTGAAATGTGCACACTGATGCTTAGGATGCTTGAAAATGATGTTAATAGAAGTGGACACACACATACAATTTTCACTCTCTATGTATTATCCCCACATCACATCCTTCTCTCTGAGCATGACTCTGTCCAGGTGAGGCACCACTAGTGCTCAGCTTGATGTTCCAAGCCACCCAGCCCATCCACCATATCCACTGTCTGGCCTCAGTCAGCTCCTTCCCCTACTGGGGATTGAACTCAGGGCCACCCCGTTTTCCAGTCACAGAGGACTGCCTGCCATTCCCTGAACAGGCTCTGAGCACCCTTGCTTGATGTCTTAGCTTCCCCATTCCATTGGCCTGACTCCTCCTCCTTTCTCTCACCTTGGTACTTCCAATTCCTCAGATCCAATAAAGTTTCATCTCCTCCAAGAACCCTGTCCTGACCTCCTCCCCAGGCCCTGGTACTGGAGGCTTGCTCTGCCAGCAGCTCCTGTGGCATGACGTCCCTCCATTATACCTGCAACCTTGTATGGTGGTCCTCTGCCCACGCCTGCCCTGCCTGGAGACTGCAGACCTGCCATCACTCCCTGACCCTGGTTGCTGACGCATGCTCAGTAGATGTTTGCCTTCTCCCCTGCATTGGCTCCTGGGACCCACTGGGGGGTAAGGAAAAGATGTGAAGACCAAAACAGGACATTAGCTTTCCATCCACAGACTGATATTAGTGAAAAAGTGGGCAGGAGAATGATTCCTCAAAGATCTGGCTGAGAATGGAGAAGCCCTCTTCTTCTTCAGCACCCCTCTCTATGGGAAGTCTGTTCCTGACTATGTCTGAACCCTTTCATGCTTTGGCCCATCTCTCTCCCCTGAGTTCCAAGAATAATAAAGAGGTCATGGAGCACATTTCCCTGAGGCTGGGTCTGTGATTAGTGCTAACATTTGAGGGGACCACTGTGCTTTAGATGTCCAACCTCTCATTTCCATTTCCTTCAGGTTGTGTTCTTAGCAGGCTGAGTTCAGCCTGCAGCTCTCCCATCTCTCTGGATTTCAAGTGCACTTAGTTTGTGGATAAAGGCTGTGTATTAACATCCTTAGTGACTGATGGCACAGAAGGTCCACTTCATCCATCCACCAAAACTCAGAAGGAGTCCAGGCAACAGGTATGTAACTGCTTCCATAAGCCTAATTTAAATCCTCCATGCTTCAGGGTAATTTCATTTCATTTTGTGAGGATACTAAGGAAAATCTCCTCCAATTCTATTCCCCTCAAAAAACTGGAATAGTTGACTGGAAATAGAGCTTAGTGGTAGAACAAGTTTTTAGTACATGCAAAGCCGAGTTCAATCCCCAGCACCAGTAATAACAATTATAAAAATTTAAGAGTAGAAGTGCATTTTTTTCAGTACTGGGGATTGAACTCAGGGCACCAAGCTATGTCCTAGCTTTTTTTTTTTTTTTTTTTTTTTGAGACAGGGTCTCACTAAGTCACTAAGTTGCCAGGCTGGGCTCAGATTTGCCTCAGCTTCCCAAAGTGCTGGAGTTACAGCTGTGTACCACCATCACCATCACCACCACAGCCACCACCCCCCAGCTTGGAAGTCACCTTACAGCCAAGCGTTAGTCACACTGTCGCACAAGACACTGGAGTCTAGCTCCATCTTCTCCAGACAACTGTGGCCAGGCTTAACCTGTTACAAAATAGACCAGAGCTGGACTGAAAGAATTCAAGCCCAAGAGAGTGTGGGAAAGACAGCAAAGAGGACGATGGGACACTCCTTGGACTGTAGGTCCCAGGCAGCCTACAGTCAGGACTGGCAGGGCTGACCTCTGCAGTTCCAAGATTTAATTACTACATGCACAATAATAATCATCTTGAAAGCAAAGGAAGCTCAGGTGACTTGCATGCTTCTCTTTAATGCTATCTCACATTCTGGTTTCCTCTGCCAATAACTGGACTAGTAATTAACCTCCTTTATGATGGGTCATGACCTTCTAGAATTGATGGCCATTAGTTGGGGGGAAGGCTTTAAATCAGACCAATTTCTCTGAGAGTTCAGAGCCCAAAAGTCCATGCTCCTGCCTCCAAGAAGAACTCAGCCACACTCAGCCCCCAGAGACTCAGACCCTGGGAGACTCCAGTGTGCAGGAGGGCTGGGGGGTCACCATTAAGGTTCTGACCTGCTATGGAGCCTTCCATGTAAGACCTTAAACAAGTCCCTGACCACTCTGAGCTCACCTTCATCAGATAAATAGGCACAATAATACCAACCTCAGAGGGATTCCCTGGAGTTCCATGGATAATGTATTTAAAAGCCTTTCACACAGTACCAGACACATTACTGGCACTCCTTTCCTCTCCCCAAGCAGAAGAGAGAGTGTTCAAGGAGCAACTGCCCACAGGGAGGGGGACACTAGGAGTAGAGATAGGCCCTGAGTTCTGAGAAGAGAAAGTTTGTGCCCAAAGGGACACAGGCGGAATGGCAAGTTAATAACAGAAGGAGAAATAACCACATGTGGAACTCTCATTAAGTGCTAGGTAAGGTCCTAAATGCTTTGTGGTCCATTATCTCATTAAATCCTCCCAATAACTCTCAGATGGGTAAATTACTATCCTGATTTTGCATTGAGAAAACTAGGGCTCAGGAATGCTATTCACCTGCCCGAGGACGGTCAGGCCAGGAAGCTGTCCTGACTCGTGAGGCCCAGTCCCCTCCACACACACATGCAGGGCCCCACACTGTGCAGCGTGCTCCGGTAACTACGGCTCGGCTCGCAGCCTGCAGGGAGGGTCTGGCACCCCAGTGTGGGGCTTGTGTGCCAACAGAGGAGCATAAGGTTCTGCCCACAGACCTACCGTGCAAGACCCAGGGCTTCAGGGCCCCAGGCGAACGCAGTTTAATGGGGGCAGCAGGAAGGCGCGGCCGGCTTTGGGTCTGGGTCAGGCTCTAGGGCAGAGCCCTTCAAGCCCTGCAAACCCCTGGATCTCGAGCTTCCTCTGGGGACCCACGGGTTGCCTTATAAGTGGCAGCGCCGACTTGGAGATCCAGCCTGCGCCTGCAGGCGCCACCGCACGCCTCACAGTGTCCTACCTCTCCTCCAGCCTCCTCGGAGCCCCCTACAGGGTTTGCGCCTTCAGCTGTGCCTCCTGCGGGCCCAGGCCAGGCCGCCGCGGCATCACCGCCACCCCCTACCGCGGCATCTGCTGCTACCGCGGCATCTCCTGCTCCCGCGGCCTCTCAAGAGGCTTTGGCAGCCGCAGCGTCTGCGGGGCCTACCGCACCGGCTTCTGCGGCCACAGCTTTGGCTACCGCTCAGGCGGCATCTGCGGCCCCAGCCCGCCCTGCATCACCAGCGTGTCGGTCAACGAGAGCCTCCTCACGCCCCTCAACCTGGACATCGACCCCAATGCGCAGTGCGTGAAGCACGAGGAGAAGGAGCAGATCAAGTGCCTCAACAGCAGGTTCGCTGCCTTCATCGACAAGGTGGGTGACCTGCACCGCACCCTTCCTGAGCTAGCACATTCTAGAAGGAGATGGGAACCCTCAGGCCAAGATATTTAGAAATAAAGAATGGGGACTGCTATTTTATATCATTGTGGGTGGTACAGACCCTTGGCATTAAATGACATTGAAAATCTGATGAGAAGAATCATGACCTTTTACGTCTACTTCAACCCTTGAAGTAGGTGAAGAAACTAATTGGACGACAACGACTTGCTTCCTCCTTTTAATAGAGCAAGCCTAAGGTTCAGAGTTGCCTAGGACACCAGTTTCAGCTAGAATTTAAAGTTTTGTGAATTCCTTACGCACACCTACTGATACTGGACTTACATCGATAGTAGTGAGGTGAAGTTACCCTCTTAACTCTTCAAGTGTAAATGTTCAGTGAATCTGTCTATGGTAGAGAAAACATGAGATGCAGGGGAAGACAAATTCTGAAGTCTGTCTGAGAAGTGTTGATATCGGAGAATTTGCTACTAGTCTACACAGAAAAGTGCCAGGGATAGGGCAAGGGGTCTCCCTAGGGGCCCACAGAGAGGGAGCCAGAGCAGGACCAGGCCCAGGCTCTCTCCAGCCACCCAGAGGCCTGGAGCCTGAGTACCCAAAGCTGGGAGCCCCTGCTGCCCAGTGCACTCCAGCAGGGGCTGATCCACACAGTGGGCACCATAACCTGTGAAGGTGACCAACAAGTGGAATGAGGAAAGGGCCCAGGTCCAGGAGAGTGTGGCCTGCGCTCCACCCTCAGTGCCTCCACTGATTGGCTATGTGCTCCTGACAGTAGCACCCGCCCTCCAGAACTTTGAAAGGGAAGATTGGGCCAAGGTAGCCATGAGGTCCTGTCAGCCAAGACCACCTAAAATTATCCCATGTAGTATTGGCAGCCCCTATTCCCCATTTCTGGATGTTCCAACCTCATATTCCCGGCTGCTGTCCTGGAAGGGGAGGAAAGGTACCTGAAGGCTAGAAGGCAGGGAGAAAGACATCTCTCTCTACTTGAGCTTCAGCGTATGAGAAGTGGCAACCCGGAGGTCAAGGGGCCCAGTCTTGTTTGCTGACACCCTTCCTGGCCAGCAGTGGGTACCCCTCCCATTGCATCTCTCCAGTCTGAATCAGAAGGGTGGCATGCCCCACCTTCTCTGTTTTCCAAATCCATCCCATCCACTCCACCTGCCTGGCTCTAGAGACACTATATAACTTTAGGCCACCTAGCACCACACCACCACTGCTCCAGGCCTCTTCAGACCCCAGGCATCCTGCTCAGCAAGGCCTAACACCCCTGCCCTCCCCAGTTAGGAAGCCCTTCCCACTTTGACCATTCAGCCACTTCTCACCAAGCCGGGGCTGGGCATGAGGCCTGCCCTGGGGGAGGTCATGGTGGAAGGCTTCCTTCCTCCTCTCCTGAAGCTCCCCTACATGCCTTTCCTCCAGAAAGCCTTCCCAGATTGTCATTCCTCCACTCCTACCCTTCCCCCTCAAGCCCAACAGTAACTCTGCACACCCATATGCCTCTCTGTTCACAATCATCCATCCTGGCACCTGGACAGACAGATGCTTACTCAAGCCTGGCAAGCAGTCACAAAACAAGAATTCCCCGGGTGCATCCTCTTCCAGAAAAGCTCAACAGAGCCATGACATGATCCAGTTCTGCACATTTCCCTGCCAACTCCACCATGACACTGCTTATTCTTCAAGCAGGATGGAAGATGCCAGCCCATCCCACACTCTTCTCCCATTTCCACCTCAGGTGCGCTTCCTGGAGCAGCAGAACAAAGTGCTAGAGACCAAGTTTCAGTTCCTCCAGAACCGAGAGTGTTGCCAGAGCAACCTGGAGCCACTGTTTGAGGGCTACATCCAGACGCTGAGGCGGGAGGCTGAGTGTGTGGAGGCCGATGGTGGGAGGCTGGCCTTGGAGCTCACCCATGTGCAGGAGGTGCTGGGGGGCTACAAGAAGAAGTGAGTCTGCCGCCCAAGGGGAGGAGTGGAGAAACAAAACGGGATTAAGTTAAAGAAAGGTGTATTTGGGTTAGACCACGAGGTACTTCGCAACAGGGAGAAGACAGTACCAATAAGCCTCTGGGTAGAGGGAATTTCTGTAAGAGGCTGAGAATCTAAAGATTGTAGAGATTCTGTACTGCTCCAATTGCCTCATAATTACATATTTATTTCATTAATTCACCAAACATTTATTGAGCATCTGCTCCATACTGCAGGTGCTATGTTACCCCTGAGAGGGGAAAGGATAAGAAGGAAGGAGGATGAGGAACGTAGATAGAATTAGGCCAAGATTCCTGTCCCCCAAGGAGTTACAGTCCACAAACAGAGGAGGCCTTTGAAATGTGCAACACACCCACCCAGACTCCCATCAGTCATGAGAATCCCTAAAACCAGAAGTGCTTTGGGGAACACAAGTTGATTTGAGTGCCCAGAGATAAGGATAGATAGGTCCCTTCTATTCTGACACTTTTTAAATTCTATGATCACCTCCAAAAGATCCAGTTTCTGGCATGAGTTTGTCTAGAGCTTTATTCTGTTTTTTCTCCCCACATCTGAGCCTTGTGTCCTTTGTACCTAGGTATGAAGAGGAGGTAGCCCTCAGATCCACTGCAGAGAAAGAATGTGTGTCCCTGAAGAAGGCCAGTGGCCCCAAAATACTCATGCACCGAATCAGAACTAAGGACAGAGGCATCAGGGCCTCTCTGTGACGGCGAGAGGCTGAACTGTTCCCCAGAACGACACAGCCCAACTTTGCCTCTACTCCTTTCTGCTTCAAAGCTCCATGGGTGGCCCCTGACACCAGAGTGCAATGCCACCTTCACAAAGGGCAGTAGTCTAGCCCCTCTGGTCACTGGCTTCCCAACACCTCTGGCCCTGTGGCCATCATAGAGTGGGAACCCAGCAAATATGTGTGAGGAAGGCAGGGGCTCCTGAGAGGATGCGAGGCACAGAGAACAAGGCCCTTGCTCTGAGCCTCCCTGGCTGAAGAGGGGCATGACTGATCCCTGACCCTCTTCTCCTGACCCCAGATTCATATTCCCATCCGTGAGATCCAAAGCTGCAAGGGGTGGAGCATCATTAATATGACCTATTTCACACTAGTGCCTAAGTATGGACAGTAGCACAAGATGTGAGTTCTACAGGAGTCACCCTAGTGTTGCCAGAGGAAGTACCTGGAAACCTCAGTAGAGTCCCCTGCCCACCTCTATTTCTGACCCACCAACTGCATAAAGGGCTACACCATGGCACCGGGCACAGGAGTGAACATCTATGGAGGGTTCCCAGGGAGTTTTCTTAGCCTGATGGGTGCCTCTCACTGGCAGGGAGAAAAATACAAGCTACAGATTGTCTCCCAGTGGGTTGATTTCTGAGACTCCTGGTCCATCTTCTCTCTTCAGAATGTGGACAACAACTACCTGCATAAGTCTGATCTGGAGGGAAATATGGAGGTGCTGATAGAGGAAATCAACTTCCTGAGGCATCTGTATGAGGAGGTGAGAAGCCGCAGAGCAATGAGGCAGCAAGGAGGATGTTAGACACTGGGAAGGATCAGTCACCATTTCAGCTTCTGAGCCTCAGGGTAAGAGGTGGAGAGTACAGAGCATTTGAAAGCCCCAGGCTGGTTTGCTGTCAGAGGTAAAGAAGCACAACTTGACCTCCTGGCTCCATGACATACAAGCTGGTATTCCTGGCCCTTGAGGTGACAGTTATCGAAAGCTGGTAAACTCTGGTCCTAGACTCAAGGATGGAGTTGGAGATGCTGACTGGAACCAGACAGCTAGCCTCAGATGTGGGCTTTCTCGGCCTTCTCTCAGTCCTGGGACTCTGGGCTGGAGGAGCATTGAGGGCCCCAAGACTGAACAAGAAGACTCTGACTTGAGCTTCAGACAATGAGGCTATTAGAGGAAGAAAGGGAAGAGGACTGAGAAGGACTCTGAGAGGCTGGGCTGCAGAGAGCAGAGACTGACTAAGAAGCATTTCTCCTTGTAGGAAACTCACATTCTCCAGTCCCACATCTCAGATACCTTGATCATCATCAGGATGGACAACAGCCGGCACCTGAACATGGACCACATTGTGGCTGAGATCAGGACTCAGAATGATGACATTGCTACCCGCAGCTGGGCCAAGGCCAAGTGCTGGTACCACAGCGGGGTGAATGGCTCAGGACACCAGCCTGCTAGACGTTGCTGGGACCACTGCACTGTAAATCACTATGACTGGGCCTGACTCAAGATAGGGCCCCAAGTAAAACAAAAAACACACATCTTGTTCTCTTTCTCCCATGGAAGAGACAAGGCCCCATGAGAAAAAAAACAGGCGACAAAAGGGCATGATAAAACAAGGCCTGGCCAAAAAGAGGATGTGTCTTCCTCCCTGCCCATTCGCCATAAGACTATCAAACATGATGCCATACAGACCCTAGCCGCTCTCACTGTTCCAGTCACAGGCACCCCCTTTTACCTCGCCCTGCACTTCCCTTATCTCTACAATAAAGAAACATGCTGCAGTTGCCAGCCAGATGTTTTCTCCCATCAGAGGAAGGCTCCACCTGGCCTCAGCCTTTTATATCTCTTTGTTCTGTCTTTTCTTCATCCGCCATTGTTCTCTCCGTAAATCCCTCAGCTGTGCAGGCCAAGGCAAACATGGCAATGGGAAAGACGTTAAGTGTTTAATAAGAAAGGCTTCTTTTATCTGAGGAGTCTGACCTCTAAGGGTGTGTTATGGCTTATATCCAGATGCCCCCCAAAGCCTCATGCATTCACAGATGGGGCTTATTGGAGGTGGCTGGATCTAGGGTGTGTGAATGTGGATTAAGGATGCAATGCTGGGATTAAGAATATGTGGGATAGGGGATTTAGCTCAGTGGTTTCGCCGCCTGCTGCGCAAGCGCAAGGACCCGAGTTCAATCCCCGGTACCAAAAAAGAGAATATGTGTGATTAGTCCACTGATTGGAATTAGCATAGTTCTGGGTTGCACCAGCCAAAAGGTGGGTAGCCTGAATGGAATACAAAGGGAGAGGTAGACTTCCTGCTGCTGCTGCTGCTCCTGCTGTTGCTGCTGCTTTGCCCCTGAGTGCCATGGACTAGTTCTCCTCTGCCATGCCCCTGTGCCATCCCACCCTGCTTTGAAGCCAGCCAACTATGGACTGAAACTGCTACAAACTGTGAGCTGAAATAAACCTTTCCTCTAACTTCTGAGTCCCAGAAATGCAAAAAGTAACTAAGAGAAGGACCAGAGAAGCTCTCAGGTTAGATTGATGTGGTGGAGCTCCCATGCAAGGTCGCACAGGCTGAGCACTATACAAGCTGCATAGTCACTAGTGATTTCCTCAATGTCCCATCCTAAGCCTCATGAGCATCTCTGCTGTCCTCAGTGCGAGGAAATGAAGACTACAGTGATCCAGCATAGGGAGACAACGCATCACACCAGGGAGGAGATCAATGAGCTGAACCACATCATCCAGAGGCTGGCAACAAAAATGGAGAACACCAAGTCCAAGGTACAAGAGCCATTCTTGCTGAATGAAGACAGGAGAGCAGTATGGAGGGAAATAAGGTGACAAGAGCTTTCTCTGTCCCATAGGCAGAATGGGACAAAGGAAATAGCACTGGTCTGACATCAGGCAACTTGGGTTCTCACATCTACCCTGTCATCTGCACGTTCCAGGATTCAGGAGAGCCAGTTGACCTCTTCGGTCCATTGTCCAGGACAGGGATCACATACTCATGCATCTACAGAGGCCAGGAGATGAGTGCAGCAGGCTGTGTCCAAGGCACTGGGGGTGGTAGGGCAGGGGCTACGGCAAACCCAACACACAAAAGGCAGAGCCAACCAGAGCCCACTGAGGAAGGCTGCACAGAAATGCAGACCTAGTGTCCTATCAAAAGAAGCCAGGGGCTTAGACTGTAACATTAATTTCCACCATGCCAACCTTGCCTGGGAATACCTACTTGCAATGAGTGAGGCCTCTTCTGACAGTCAACAGTTAGTCAATGCCTGGCCTCTAACTTTGAGCCCACAACAGGGAGCTATAACTCTCCTTCATCACCCAGGACACCATGCTGGAGACCGAAGTGACCCAGTCTGAGGAACAGGGCAAGGCAGCCCTCAAAAATGCCAAGTTCAAGCTGGCCAGGCTACAGGAGGCTCTTCAGAAGGCCAAGGAGGACATGGCCTGCCTGCTCAAGGAGTACCAGGAGGTCACAAACTCCAAGCTGGGCCTGGACATCGAGATCGCCACCTACAGGCGCCTGCTGGAGAGTGAGGAGCAGAGGTGCAGCCCACAACTGAGGGAAGGGTGTCTGTTCTCTCTCCCAAGTAATCCTGCTGTGCTTCAGAGCCAGGAATATGTTTGCATATTATTTACATCTAATTTGTATTGAGATTACTTAGAGAAGGGAATTTGCAAGTTAAAAGATTGCATCGACTTTGCTTTCTCCAATTCATTTTTGTCTCTTTGCTGTCCCCATAAGGTTGTGTAAGGGCATCAGTCCCATATCTGTAAGTAATTGACACTGTGAATTTGGAAATCAGGACTAGGAGTTCAGGTGGGCAAATGTATTCTTGTTGTTTTGTTTTTGGTACCAGGGATCGAACTCGGGACCTTCCACTTGTGAGGCAGGCAGCAGAACTACTGAGCTAAATCCTCAGCTGGGGCAAATGTATTCTTTTCCTGATGCTGGCTATTGACCCCAGGGCCTTGCACAAGCTAGGCAAGCACTCTACCACTGGGCTTCATCCCCAGCCCCCAACTTTTTCTTTAAGGGTCAGGCAATAAATATTTTAGGCATGTGGGCAATACAGTCTTTGTCCCAACTACTCAACTTTTACTGTAAAAGCAGCCACAGCCATGTGCAACACTTAATAGGTATAACTGAGTTTTTTAAAAAATTTATTTACAAAGCAGGAAGCCAACCCACTACAGAGGGGTGGGGGGTGGTCACTGAACATTGAAGTCGCTCTTTCTACCTATAGGGAGGGCCTGGGCTAAAGGTGTACCATGGGTACAGTGACGTAGGTCGGAGGGGGAGAGGCTGGAAGCAGAGGGAGGCGCCCTAAGCAGAGAGGCCCTGGCCATCTGGCCAGCAGGCAGGCCACAGGTAACCCAGCTGGGGCTAAACTCTGTCCTCCTCCCACAGGTGTCAGCAGCTCCCGGAGCAGGGTCATGTATGGGGACCTGCATGTGCCAGCCTCCCAGTGGGTGACAGACAGCATCTGCAGCACCCCGTGCAGAGGGAAGAAGGTAGCAGTGAGCACCAGCTGTTCTGTGTATTTTGAGTAGCGCCCCAGCTTTGGAAAGACATGATCTGAGAGCCATAGCCCCTACATCCAACATGAGGTCCAAAAGCCCAGGATTTGGGAAGGGCTTTGGGCGCAGTGTCCTGACTTCCCCACGCTGCTGCATGCTACCATCTCAAATCTCCCTGTGCACTTGTTTCTTGGTCTCTTCCAGGGAGCGCTGGCTCAGAGCCTGAGTCTGATGGTGCTCACTCACCCACAAACTACAGGTTTCCTTGCCACTTTGGGAAAAGACCCAATTCCAGCTCAGGCTACTCCTGGGGCTTGGACACTATGGCTTCTGAGGGACTGATTGGCCTCAGAGTCCTGTGTGCTCTGCCTTCCTGCCCCTTTCTAAGTCCAACTTTGGTGACAGGCAGCATTTAACCTTCTAATAGACTGGCCTGTTGGGTGCCAGGTTTCCAGTAAAGCTCACAGCCGTGTGTAACTCATGCTGATAATCTGTTGGTCCTGCCCGCTTCACCTGTCTGCACAGATTCCCTCCAAAGGGCAGTAGATGAGAGGCTGTTCTCAGCCTCAGAGGGAAGGAGGGCAATTTCCAGGCCACCTGCCCCTACCCTGCACACACTAGATCCTAAAGGCTGCAGCCCCCAAACCCAGACACACAAACCACAGGGAGTGCAAGGGAAGGAGCTGCCCCTCTGAAACCTTAGATAAGGATGTCACCACTTGCAGCTGCTCTGCACCAGTGGTCTACTTCCTCCACTCCCAGGACCTGCCCCCAAGTCAACTCAGGAAACCTTCCTGCCCATGAGGTCAAATACAGAGACTTCTCCTCAGCAACCAGCACATCCCACATGCTACCACACACACACACACACACACACACACACACACACCACCATCACTACCTGAGTGTCCCAGATGCCCCAGTACCCACCAGATGTGCTACCGGCCACCAGGGACAATGTTCTCATGCCTTGCCCCTGATGTAAAACCCGCAATACACAAACACAGACACCTCATGTCAGAAACCCTGACATGTGGAGGCTCCCATCAAAACCAGAGGTGACAGACAGAGGTACCCTACCTTTTCCTTCCCACCATGGGATTCAGACACACAGCCTATCCCTCTGCCGAAGGACCCAAGCACAGACTCCCTCCCAGTGACCTAGACTCTGAGGCCTCTCCCATGCACACACGCCCTCCATCCGTGACTATCAGTCCACAGAATCCCAGACACAGAGACCCCTCCCAGAACCCACACACATACCTGTCCAGGGCCCCAGGGCCTGTCAGACCCAGCACCAGGAAAGGGCAGCTGGCCCAAGAGTTGGCCTGGGGCAGCTGAGTGTGTATGGCCTTCTCGCTGCCAAAGAAATACACTCTGGCAGCAGAGAGGACATTGGGGTTGGAGGGGTGCAAACACCCTTGCCACTCCCTGGGCAGGGGAGGACTCCAGCAGCCACCCGCTGGCAGAGCCTGGAGTTCCTGTGGCCTTCCTGAGCTTCCTCTAGAGAGGTGCTGGAAGCAGACCACCTCTGGAAAGAGGCAAAGGTGTCACCCTGGATGAGTCCACCCTTAGAGCAGCACCCCCATGTCGCTGTGTGCTTCCTCAGTCCCCTCCACAGGAGGCTTCCCAGTTATCAGGGCAGACCCTAACCTCTGTGGTCCCCTGTCCTTCCCACCCACTTCCCTGCCCTGCCTCAGGAGGCCAGGCACCAGCTATCAGGTACACCCGGGCCTCAAAAGGCTCTTTATTGAAGTGACCCTGACATCCTTTTCAGAGTGCTGTGCAATCTTGGGACTCGGGAGGAAAGGGAAGAGAATCTTGGGACTTTGGGCAGAGGGACAAGGGTCTCCCTGTGCCCAGGGCTTAATAGTGGGTGCTCTCTCTGGTGGTAGATGTGGTCCTGATGGAATAGGCCTTGACAGCCCCAGGGCCCCCGCTGCTGAAGCGCAGGGCATTGCTGCCCATGGTTCCCCCGAAGACCAGTCCCCTGCCACCACCACCACTGGAATTCACCACAGCTGCAAGAGAAGAGAGGAGGACTCCATTGGGACAAGGCCCCCCAGGGACCCCTTCCCCGCACTCCGCCCCATCCTCCTACCAGAGCTGTGCCTCCCCCTCACCCTGACCTTCTTCCATGCCCCCTCCATCAGCCAGTACAAAAAGAGCCTCTAAATGTGGGGTGATGGTGGTGGAGGCTTCCCCACAAGACTACTGCCCTGGGCCACTGAACTGGATGTGAGTTCCTGGGAACCTTCCAGAAGCTGTGGGAAGGAAGGAGGCGCCCGGCCCCGTGAGCAAGGCCCTCAGGCCAGTTGGCCATTCTGAAAACCCCACCTAGCTACAGAGCACAGAGGGAAGCAGTCAAGGACTTACAGATGTTCGCAGCTGCCACTCCATCTCCAGACAACCTGGGGGAAGAGGACAAACTATGAGAATAACTCTTGCCTCAAATCTGGGGCCGGCACTGCCAGACACCCCTGTTCCAGGACCCAAGAAGGTTCCTTACCTCCAACCTTCATTCAGCCTTGCTGCAAAGGGGGGTGGGGGGCTCAGCCCTTCCCCCTACTGACCACATGACCCGGGGCAATGTCCCAAAACTTCCGTGGATCCGAACTAGTGGAGGTTTGTCAGAGGCTTGTTTGTGGAGTTTAGCTAGTATACTTCACCCAAAGCCCTGCGCCCTAGGATTTGGTAAATTGTAGCCACACTTCCTATTTAAGTACATGTCTGCCTTCACTCACCAGGGAAAGGTGAGAAAAGTCCTAAAAGTTCCTTATTTATGCCTGTGTCTCCAGCCCCTAACACGAGGACTGGAACATAGTAATTATCTGTACATGTTGAAATAATTAGTAAATTGTTGATTGATTTGACTGCCACTTCAGCCAGACAGGACTGAGGAGGGTGGGGGTGGCTTTAAGCAGCCTGTGGGGCTGAAATAGGTCTTGCAGTGGAAATTAAAACTCTGACAGCTGGGTTTGCTTGTTTCGTGACTCACACCGCCATTGTCACCAAGCCCTTGGCCTTGGGGATCGGTTTGCCGGGCAGGAGGAGCACCTCACTTTGATGGAGAGAATATGGAGCCCAGCTGGGCTCCACAGCCTCAAGCCTAGGAAGGGTGCAAGAGATGGAGTTTTTGGAAACTTCCAGGACACTTGTTTGAACGGCCCCTGCTGGAAGTGCTGGACATTGTGGGGGACAAGGGCAGGCTGCCACCAAGCAGCAACTCTGCACAAGGCCTAAGGGCCCCAGGAGAAGAGATCTGAATGTCCAAGTCTTAGGTGGCTTTTCTTTTTCAATTCCAAATAAGTATTTATTCTTGTGCCTAATTTTTATTTGTAATTTTGTATTCTCAAAAGTGCCCTCTATACACACACATTTTAGGGTTCTGGGGCCATGATCCTGGGTCTGCCCTAGAAAGGACTGAGGGATTAAGGGATAAAAGTAAGGTGTCCCCCAGGGTGGGGGTGTGGTGTCCTCAGAGGAACAGCCTGATTACAGCAATCCAGCATCCAGAAGGGGGTGTCTCATCTTGCTGTGGGACTTGGTAATACCATGTACCACTCTGAGCTCTAATTCCCTCATCAGGCAAGGGAGGAAGCTGTAAGGGTCCCCCACTCTAAGAGTACCCCCAACTCTGACTTCTATGAGGAAAAGAGGTCAAGGGTATAGGTTCCCTAGAAATTATGGCCCCCTGAGCCACGGCCAGGAGGGTGCAGAGAGAGGCAACATGGCTAGAGCTGTCCTGTGCCCACGGTCAGTGTTTCTGTTCCCAGGGCCCTCTCATGTTCATTTCCTCTGCCCACAAAGAACCCTGGGTGTCCATCCAGAGAAGGGCCAGTCAAGTGCAGGGCAGGGACCTCACCTCCCAACCCATGTCCTGCTGTCATGTCCCTCCTCCTTCTCCTCCTCCCAGCATCCAGGCACTCAGCCCAACACACCCTGATCCCCACCCCTTCTTCTCCATTCCACTCATCCTCCAGCCTCTCTCCCCAGCTCCTCAGGAACAATGTTCAGAAAAGAAAAAGATCTTTTATAAATTCAGCATCTGAAAAATGCAAGATGCTGTCTCTGAGTGCTTCTCTTTGTCTCCTCAGCACTGTGTCACCTCCCTGAGGGCAGAAGCACGTCACACGTTATCCATCTCCATGCTGGGTTCTAACAAGCCAGCAAGAGTCCTGCTTCTCAGCCTCTGCCAGGCTGTAACTTCTCGCCTCTCCAAATCCTAACCTTCCCCTAGGGTTAGGGTTGAAGCCCAGTCTGTTGACAGGAAGAATCAACCAACCCAACAACACAGGCGGAGGTGCCACAGTTTTCATGAAAAATCTCCTACAGGGGGAAAAATTTTTAGCAGCTGTACATCAGACAAGGGACTACTATCTAGAATATATAAAGAATTGAAAAAAATCAGACCCCCCCCCAATTCAAAGACCCAATTCAAAAATGGGCATCTGAAATGAACAGATATTTCTCAGACAAAGAAGTAAAAGCAGCAATCAAATATAGGAAAAAATGTTCAACATCACTGGTCATTCGAGAGATGCAGATGAAAACAACACTGAGATTCCACCTCACTCCACAAAGAATGGCTGCTATCAAGAAATCAACCACTAACAAATGCTGGCAGGGATGTGAGGAGAAAGGAACCCTTCTCCATTGTTGGTGGGAGTGCAGACTGGTGCGACCACTGTGGAAATCAGTATGAAGATACCTCAAAGAACTAGGAATAGAGGTCCCATTCCACCCAGCTCTTCCCCTACTGAGTATCTTCCCAAGAGAATTAAAAGAATCATACCACAGTGATATATGTGCACCCATGTTCATAGCAGCACAGTTTGTAATAGCTAAAGCTTGGAAGCA
>NW_004624816.1:109373-130241 GCF_000247695.1 Heterocephalus glaber
AAAAAAAAAAAAAAATATCCTACAAAACTAACCCAATGAAGCCTCTTCTCTGGCTGCAGGTGATTATGCAAGTGTCTCTGGGGACAGAGGAAATGATCCTTCCCCAGCACACTCAGTCTGTACCACACGATATCGCTGAGTGCATGGTACGTGGCAGCCTGGAGGCGTGGACACTGCTTGGACCAGGAATCAGCACAGCCTTAACCATACACTGGCCCTGTTCCCTCAATTCATAAAACAGGACCACCGCTTTCCCCTTAATAGACCAAGGAGTCAGTACTGTCTGACCTGCTTTCCTGAGCACATGGTGAGGATATAGTAAGATATTCCTGCTAATGGCCACACACACAAAAAGGGGCTTGCCTTTCCTTCAGAAGGGCATCTCATTGAGGGCAAAGCAGCAAGCATCAGCTCTGTGCCCTCTGCACCTCCCACCCCTGTGCCCTGCAGAGAAGGCGCACACAGGAAATGCTTGTGATGGATGGAGATCAAGTCCAGGCCCCACTGAACCTCAGGACCTCCTGCCCAGCTTCCCATCCCTCACCTGCTCTCCTCGCCCTCCAGCAGCTTTCGGTAGGTGGCGATCTCCATGTCCAGCGCCAGCTTAATGTTCATGAGCTCCTGGTACTCACGCAGCTGCCGTGCTATGTCCTGCTTGGCCTGCTGCAGGGCAGCCTCCAGCTCCTTCTGCTTGGCGTGAGCATCCTTGAGGGCAAGCTCACCATGCTCCTCAGCCTCGGGAATGGAAGCTTCCAACTTGGCATGCTGCAGGCAATAATGGAGCTGTGAGCTGGGTGCCAAGGTGCACTAGCCACTTCCTTCTCATCCTGGATCTAGCACCTGGGAAACTTGCTTCAGGTAGCCTTGTTGGCACCACGGAGTCCCAAGAGTTAATCACATGAATTGGGATTTCCAATGCCAGGTTCCAAGTCTGGCTCTGCCACTTACTAGCTATGTGTCCTTGGGTGAATCAATCCTTCTAAGACAAAAATCTCCTCTCTGAAAACAGCAATAATCAGCCACACATGGTGGTGTACACCTGTAATCCCAATGATTTATGAAGCCAAGGAAAGTAGATTGCAAGTTTGTGGCCAGCCTAGCAGTTTAGCAAAACCTTCTCTCAAAACAAAAAGGGATGGGAATATAGTTCAGTAGTAGAGGGCTTGGCATCATGCATGAAGCCTGCATTTGATCCCTAGTACATAAAAAATAAATTTTAAAAAGAGCAATAATCATAGTGTCTCCCTCACAGGGATATTGTGAGGATGAAATAACACACAAGAAGTCTTGGCACAATGTTTAACACACAGCAGGTCCTCAGTAAGTGCTACAGTAATTACTACCATTCATAAATGCTACAATGATTCACAAATCCCTGTCCTCCAGTCCCTGGTTCCAGAAACTCTAAGACCACTGATCCTGGCTGTGACCCCAAATGCCAGGCTGCTGACAAGGACTAGAAACCATCTTTAAAATAAGAAACAGTTGGAAACAACCCAGAACAGGGTGTCATAGTGCAAAGAGATCCCCAGTGTCATGGGATGCATGATCCACAGGCCAGGATCTTGGCAGGGATGGGGTTTTGATGGACTTGTGTCAGCCTTGAGCAACTACCATTTGCTACACAGCCTTAGAGCTCTCCCTCTGTGGGACCTTCCCCTACCAGCAGCTAGGTCAGGCCTAGGTTCCTCCTGTTGGGTTCATTCGGAGAGCTGCTGTCCCCATGCCCCACCCTTGGCTTCTCCTCCTCCCTGCTCATCTAGCATCTTCTGCCCTTGGGTCTTCCTCCCTCTGTGGAGGCCCATCCTTATTGTCCCTCAGCCACCATTCAGTACTCTGCCCTGTTGCCAGTGTCCCTGGGCCAGGGCCACCCTGCTGCCTCTGGAGGCCACTCCCAGCTCTCTTGAGGGCCCTCCTGGTAACAGACACACTGATTCTGATGCCTGGCTCTGCCCCATTGTGTGAGAGAACTGTGTGGTAGAAGCCGAGGTTTGAGAAACCACCATTCATTATCCCACGCCACCTGTTGTGGCTCAGAAGCTGACCAGCTTCACAGGATGATTCATGCCCCTGCATCTGTTCCAGGAGGCAGCCTCTCCCCTTTGTAAACAGGCGGGGGTGGGGGTGGGGGGTCTGATCCCCCAGCCCTCTGGAAATAAGCTTTCTGAAGCTGAAGCACTTGCTACCTGCCCTTCCCCCACTGTAGACACCTGCATCTCTGCCAGGGTTTGGGGACCCCTCTCTTATCAGTCAGCATCCCCTAACTCTAGCTGCCAGCAAAGAACATCCTCAGAGTGTCTCATCTGAGACCTGCACGCCTATTATGGGCCAGGTGCCAGAAGAGAGGACTCATGAACCAGACAGATGGGGTCCCTGCTCTTAAGGCATTTTATATTACGGGGGGGCATCTATAACTTAATATTAAGACAGAACATTTCAGAGTGATAGGTGCTCCAAAGAACTTCAGACAGACTGCCGATACGGTGGGGTGTTTGAGGAAGCCATCTTTAAGAAGGGGGGCGTCTTTCCGGGCCGGGGATTTAGCTCAGTGGTTCTGCTGCCTGCCTTGCAAGCGGAAGGACCAGAGTTCGATCCCTGGTACCAAAAAAAAAAAAAAAGAAGAAGAAGGACTCCTTCATCCTAAACCCCAGAGATGAGAAAGAGACAGTGATGAATGGAAATGGGAGAACCACATTCCAGGTGGAAGAAAAGCCAGTGCAAAGGCCCTGGAGTGTGAACTTTCTTAGCAAATCCAAGATACAGGAAGCAGGCTAGGGTGACCTGAGCAGAGGGAGAGAGAGAGGGGAGCTGTGGGAAGTGAGGACAGGAAAAGGAAGGGACTTGTAAGCATGGTAAAGTTTTCTACTAGCCTCAGTCTCCCCTGTGAACTGTGAGCTCCCAGATAGTGCAAGCTACCCAAGAACTAGGTACAAGCAGAGGCCTCAGAGCCAGTGTGGTTCCTAAGGATGGTTTTCCACTAGCCAGCCAACTGGAGATTCTTTCCAAAGGCTCTATGTTTAGCTAGGAATATTCTCCCTCCAACCTCAAGCCAAGTCCTGGCCAAGAGCATTCTGTCCTGGAGGTCTCACCAGTTTGCCTAAAATGTGAGTTGCACCAGCCCAAGGCAAGGGAGAATGGGATGCCACCCCCTCCAGCCTCCTGCCCTTCACCCTGAGCTTGGACTTCTCAGCTGGCTGCTTCTCAAGTGCCCCAAGGAGCAGGGAGAAAGGAGGGCTCGTCCCCACCTGGTTCTTGATGTTGTCAATCTCAGCCTGCAGCCTCTGGATGGCACGGTTCAACTCCACAATCTCATTTCGGGTATTCCGGAGGTTCTCCCCATGTTTCCCAGACTGGGCCTGAAGGATCTCAAACTGAAAGGGCCATGCAGAGAAGTATAGCAGTGAGTGGGCAGACAAGGATTACAGGCAATCAGTCCCTCTCCACCCAGGGAAAGCTCCTCCCCACTTGGATTTCCAGGGGAGAACAGTCAGACTCCAGCCAACCTCACCCAATGTCAGGAGGCCAGAGTGCTAGGCAGTGGGGCAGAAAGAAATTCAGCCCCTCCTAGCCAGGACAAGGACAAGGACAAGGAAGGCTTCTGGGGCCTCTGCCTATTGACTCTGAGGTTCTCCCACTCCCACCCTGCCTTGGCGCTGAAGAATCACAGAAAACCTGAGATGCTATCCTGTTCAACAGCCCCCTCCCAGCCCCACCCAGCTCACAGATGTAGAGATTGAGTCCTGGGAAAACATGGTCCAGGGATCACACAGCAAATCAAGAACAGCTCGGGCTTGAAGCCAAACCTCCTCATTGGTGTACCTATGCTCTCTCCCATGCACCAACCTCTGCAGAGACCTCCCTCCTTGCTGCTTCTCAATCTGCCTGGGGCCCTCCTCCAGGAGCACTGCTCCACCCCACCATTCCCACCCACCTGCTTAGCACTGGCACTGTTGACTGTCCTGGCCCCACGAGGATGTGCACTGATTACACCTCCCAGGTCTGCAGCCCTGGGATTTGGGATCTACATAGTCCCCATTCTTCCATCTACTAGCTGTGAGGAAATAGGCAAATTACTTACTCTCTCTGTGCCTAAGTTTCCTCATCATTAAAATGGCAATAGTAATGGTGCCCACCTGAGAGAGCTATGAGGATTAAATGGGTCAAGAAAGGTAAAACAGGGCCAGGGATTTAGCTCAGTGGTTTTGCCACCAGCTGCACAAGCACAAGAACCCTAGTTTGATCCCCCGTACCAAAAAAAAAAAAGGAAAACACTGGAAACATCACCTATGTAAGTATGCCGTGCCTGTGTAAGTTCCTAAACTGTACCTAGAACTATGTACTTGCCACATTTGAGTTACTATTGATGCATGTCTGTCTCCTCTGCCCAGCCTTTCCAGCAGGCTGGGATCTCCCCCAGAGCAGGGACCTGGCCTGTGAATCCACTTCCTCCCTAGGCTCCAGAGTGCACCACAGGCTTAACCATGTGCCTGCCAGGTCAGTGAGGCTCCAGGCCCTGAAGCCTTGAGACAAGGGGAAGAGGAAGGGAAGCCTCAACAAGGGCCCTGGCAGGAGGAGGAAAAATGCCCCAAGTAGCTCCATACCTTCTTCTGGTACAAGGCCTCGGCCTCCGTCCGGCTGCGGTTGGCCATCTCCTCATACTGAGCCTTGACCTCAGCGATGATGCTGTCCATGTCCAGGCTGCGGTTGTTGTCCATGGACAGCACCACAGATGTGTCTGAGATCTGGGACTGCAGCTCAGCCAGCTCCTGCAGGGACCAGATGAGAGGCTGAGACTGAGGCGTGACCCACCCCTATCCCCACACTGATCCCGGGACTCTCCATATAGGGGACAGGAGAAGACAGGAGAGGCTGGAGTGGCTGAGCAGCCGAGCAGCAAGAAGCCCAGACCCAGCGCAGGCTTAAACCACTCTGCCCACCCCTGGCTCTGGATTTTCAAAACAGCAGAGTCTGGTAGGACTAAAGGAGATCAATGAAAATGTGGGGCACTGACAGTGAGGTCCCCTTGGGCACAAGTTCTACTGTGATGGGGTCAGTGGAGGATGGCAAAACAAATAATATTCCTCCTTATGGATGGAATACTCTACAGCCTTTAAAACTGGTGATACAGTCAGGTGGGGCAGTAACATTCCTGTAATCCCAGCACTCTGAGCAGGCTGAGGCAGAAGGATCAAAAGTTTGAACCCACCTGGGCAATTTAGCAACTTAGCAAGAGCCTGCCTCAAAATAAAAAATTTTAAAAGGCAAGGGAAGCCTGGTGTGGTGGCACACACCTGTCATCCCAGCACTTAGGAGGCTGAGACAGGAGGATAGTCATGAGTTCAAGGCCAGACTGGGCTATGTAGCGTGTTCAAGATCAGTCTGAACTATATAGTAAGACCCTGTCTCAAAAAAAAAAAAAAAGGGGGGGGGGGGGGCGCCCTCCAGTGAGAAGGCTCTAGGTTCAACCCCCAGTATTCTTAAAAAAAAAAATCCTGGTGATATAGCTGCATGTATGAACCAGGAAGTATGTCCACAGTGTGCTATTAGGTTAAAAACGGGCATGACTCTACTTTTTATAAAAATATATATCTTGGGCTGGGGATTTAGCTCAGTGGTGCTGCCACCTGCCTCACAAGTGCAAGGTCCCGAGTTCAATCCCCGGTACCAAAAACTAAACTAAAATAAAATCTAAAAATATATATCTTTATATCTCTGTGCAAATACATGCACAGATACTCTGGCATCACTAGGTATAAGTGATTGTTTTCCGTTTTACGCCTTACTTAATTTTCTGGGGGCGTTTTTTTGCAATGAGTATTACTTTCACAATGAGAAGAAACAACTATTTATTCTATGTAAGCGTGTGTAGAAGTGTGTGTGCGTATAGGTACAGATAATGCACTTATATAATCTGTGGCCAACACAGGCCAACCTGAACTGAGCTTAGATTGTCAGCAGTAGCCTCAAAAACCCAGCCCCCGAAACTATCAAACATGTAAAGACTTGTTGTAGGAGCTAATGGAGGCTAACGGTTTGGGTGAAGACTGGACAGAGAATGGAAAGCTGGTCTGCATTTAGCCCCGGCTGAGTCCCTTCCAGGTGACTGGCCTGCTCTATCATCTGCCTCAGGCCAGAGACTCTCACAGATGGAAGTGGAGGGGTTTTTTAATCCCCATGAAGAAAAACAGCTGGAAGCCCAGGAGAAGGTGACAAGGAGAGAATGAGAAAGAAAGTGTGGACCAAACCAGTGGGTTGGCGGGTGTCCATCCACCAGTCCCTCTGGGTGCAAACTCTTGGGTACCCTCCGCACTGGGGCTCCCCTGCCTGCGCCACCCAAACCTCCTTGGAACAACTCAATTGCAGCCAGGGATCACCGGACCTCTGCCTCTTTTCAGCCCCGCTCAGCCCCCTAACTGACAAATTCTGGGGTCATCCCACATCTCCTGAAGGTCAGTCCTGATCGACTGTGCTCTCTCTGCTACCACCAGCTCTTCCCTACTCCCTAGCCCATCAACATGCCTGAGTCCAGAGAGGACAAAAAATAGGAGAATATCCCCACCCCCAACAGAAAGCCAGACTGGCCCAGAGGCAGGGAGTTGGACCAGACAGGTCACGTAGGAGATGACCTGCCACCCATCCAGAGGTCCTCACCATCTCATTGAGGGTCTTAAGGAAGTTGATCTCATCACTGAGGCTATCCACCTTGGCCTGCAAATCCACTTTGTTCATGTAGATGGTGTCCACGTCCTGGGGGTGAGGGAAAAGAGGGCAGAGGAGCACTGTGTCCTCAGCATAGGGGATATTCAATAGTTACTAAAGCAACCCAGTCCAACCCACAGGCCCAAATGCCACTGGCCTAACACGAAACACAGTTCTCCTGACATGACTGTGGCAGGAGCTTGCTCCACAGGCCCTCCAGGCTACATGCTGAGCTTTGTCACCATGTGTCCCCAGGGCTGGTACTGACCTCACTTCAGGGCAACATAAAGCCCCAGACCTAGCATGTAACCAGTGCCTAAAAGGCCTATGGTGCGGACACACCCCAACTCTGCCATCATCTAGCTGTGTGACCTGAAACAAATCACTTCTGCTCTGTGAGGCTCAGCTTCTCTCAGTCTCTGGAGAACACATAATCATTCAGATGGTCAGATGCCATCCTAGAGATGAGACAGATCCTTGGGCCTGTTTAACTGACAGCATGGGTGACTCTGAGGCAGGTGGGCCACAGCAGCTCAGGTTAGAGGACAACTGGGCCTCTTCTAGTACACTTCACAGGGTTCAACTTCTGGGGGTGGGGCCCACTTTCCTTCTCTCTGGATCCCTAAGGACCCAACACTCTGCAGCAGGTTGCATGTCATTGGGTGTGCGCTCAGTCAGAATTGTAAAAAGCTGTGTAGCTCAAAGCCCTCTAAGACCCTCCTAACTCCAAGATCCACCTTTACACACCACGGATGGAGAATTCATCCTGCCTCCACACAGACCATTGTATTCACTCAGCAAACATTTCAGACCAGCCAGGTGCCACCCTTGTCTGGGATAAAATGTCCCCACTGCAATACAGCACTGCTCAGGTAAGAGGGACCCGTGATCTCCTGTCCCACATGTTTTCAGACCCCACCACCACCCCCGGCCTGTCTGCCCCTCACCTTCTTCAGCACCACAAACTCATTCTCTGCAGCCATGCGATGGTTCGTTTCCTCTTCATACCTGCATTAGGGGAGACACAGTGTTGGTGCAGCTCCTCCCCCAAGCCCCTCACACATAAGTGTGAAATCTCCCCTGCCTCCTTTTACTGCCTCCTTAATGACAAACCTGAAAAACAGGTGTTTGAGCTACAAAACCTACTTTCCCTGACTTTGCCATAACTATTTCTTGAGTTTTGAGTCTTGGCATGGAGAGAAAAGGGTGCAGGATAAAGGTTGCATCTACCAGGGGAAAGAAGGCAAGTGCTAGCCATGCTGTGGTCTGCCTTCTGGGGCCTGCATTAGTATGTATGTCCTGGACATCAACCCTCAATCCCATAGTGATGGCACTGTGATTATCAGAGAGGCAGAGTAACTGCCCAAGTCACTAAGCTGCTAAGGAGCAAAGCTCAGACTTGAGCCTTGGCAGATGACTCCACAGCCCATGACTTCACCACTGGCTCATCCCATGCCTGAGAAGTGAAGAAGGGACCTAAAGGGGAGGACATATGCAGAATCAGGACAGAGGATATAGAAAGTCCTAGAAGAGCTAGATGATCCACACTCATAGCTACTCCCATAACATCCCCTCCAGTCTCTCTTCCTCCCAAAGAGCCAGTCCTGGCCCTTAGGAAGACCCCAGAAAACAGAGCAAAGAGGGACAAACATTGGCCTAACCCAGTGTTTATTCAGAGACTCAAAAACAGGTGCAGGAAATAAGAGCTCAATAGCGCCCAAGAGCTGCTGGGAGCAGCAGAAGCAGCCTAGGGTGGCTCTGGTGGAAGACCGGATGGCCACACAGACCACCCCTCTCCGGGAGCCCAGGCTCAGGGTATTCACACTGCTAAAGTTGTACTTGAGTCCTATAGAAGCTAAGAAAATATCTATGAGTCCCTTTGTCCCCCCTGCCTCCACATTGTGTGAGGAGCATGGATTGTGTGGATTGGAGGACCCTGGGCAGCAGTACACATGGTCCCTTCCCAATGCCCACTGACAGCTCTGGCTTAAGCCCCAGGTCCACAAGAAGGAGCTCTGAGGGCCATGTGCAGGGGAGATCAGTATGTGCTGTATGTACATGCATGCACCTCTGTGTGAGTTCCTGACAGCAGGAGCTAGCTCTTACCCCAGGCCTTCCCTGCCCTGCACCTGCCTGGTTCCACCTGCTGTGGGATTAATCTGTTGACTTTTGTCCTAGGGAAGCAGCCTGTGGGCCCCAGAGGCCTTGTTTATTCTCTTAGAGTCAGAGCTAGAGTATGGCTCCAGCTTAGTCATGCAACCACAGGCAGAACACAGAATGCATTTGCTGCCCCCAATGCCCACTGGCAGGTGTGCCAGGGCAGGGTCCAGCCCAAGCCTCAAGCTCTGGTTTCCGTTTGATGAGAAAAGAGAGCTCAGCAAGCATTCAAAGGCCTGTCCCAAAGCCCCAGTCTTCCTGGCCCTCCTGACAGCCTCCTTTCTAGCTCTACCCTGACCAAACCCTCCCCTCAAGCCCCTGAAACCCTGCCCATCACTCGGGATGACCATTCTTCCTCCTTGTTCTTTCCTCCTCACATCAGCTCCTTGTTCCCTGCTGGGAGTTAGGGACTCAAAATTCAGGTCCCAGACCTCAGGAACCTACTATCTGAACCTCTCTGGTCTCTTAATTCCTCACCTGCACAAAAGAGAGCCGTTGTAGAACGATCTGTGAGGGTCACACAAGTTGTGGGGCACTCCTGTCGTGGGATACCTTTTGCCTGCCCTATCTTGGGGCTTACTCAGGGAAAAAACCATGCAAGTCAGGGTGGGCTGGACATTTCCCTCAGACTGAGTAAGGAGGAAAGATCAGAATGACCTGAAACAGCCCAGGAACGAGGGGAGAGGAAAAGCAGGCAATGTGTCAGTAAAGAACACCTCTCCAGGAGTAACTGCTGAGCAGCTGTGCACCCTGAGCCCTAGCCAGGGGGACTTGCGGAGGGAAAGCAGAGCGGGGTGCACTGTCTCTGGCAGAGGCCGTGGGGAACATACTTATTTTTGAAGTCTTCCACCACATCCTGCATGCTCCGAAGCTCTGCCTCTAGACAGCCCCTGTCCAACTGCAGCTTCTCCAGCTGGCCCCTCAGGCTAGCAATCTGTGCCTCAAAGACTCTCGGGAGGCTGCTGCTCTTAGCTGACTTCTGCTCCTGCAGCAATGCCCACTTGGTCTCCAGCATCTTGTTCTGCTGCTCCAGGAACTGTACCTGCATGGGGCAAGGAGGAGGAGACTCACGAGGGGCCCACTGTGCCACTACAGAAGGGTTGAGGAGAGTCTTGGGTCACCCAGCACAACCCGTGTTCTCACTGGCTGTCCTTCCAACCAGGGCCCCCAGTGCTTGTCCCTCTGCTCTGGAACTCTATCTCAAGTGTCTTCAAGTGGG
Organism: Heterocephalus glaber; assembly: GCF_000247695.1. The sequence continues at coordinate 119,449 of NW_004624816.1, forward strand.
AACAGTGACCAGGCAACTTGATATGCAGATCCATCGAGGTGTCCACCTTCCTTTGCTTCGTGTTGAATTCTCTTACTCCACCATCACCACCACCCAAGGGCCTCCTTCCTGTCTCTGGAAGCTGGGGCCACCCCTTTCCTTCAGGCTGAGAGCTCTTCTCTTCCTTCTACAGTATCCTTTCTCCTCCCCTTTCCTCCAGCAAGACCTCAGATGAGGGCTCTACAACCAAATCCATGCAAAAGGAGTGTCCCATATACCCAGCTCTGAGACCCAAAAAGGCCCTTAACCACAGCCTGTGTGCCAAGAATTGGGAGGCCAGAGGACCTCCTCAAAACCAGCAACTCAGGGAACGAGCACCTAAATGCACCCAGTAAGATGGCACAACAACAGCAGGGACCCGGCCTGGGGTGAGCTGTGGGCTTCGGCAGTACCTGAAGGATGTACAAGGCTGAATGGTAAAGGCAGTGATGACTCAGCTGGAGTAGGGGACACAAAGGCAGGAGAGGGAACGCTTCATCTCAGCCCAAGGGAGAGGGCCGTGCCCAGAGGCTCTAGCAGGGCCATAGCCCTTTCCAGTTCCACTTGCACCCACTTCCCCCAAACCCTCGAGTCAAGTCTGCCTCCCTCACCCAGGAGTCCATGAGAAGCAAGAACAGACAGCCAGGCAAAACACCTCCAAATGGCTCCTTCCTGGAGCCTCTCATTGTCATCCTGGTCCTGACTGGGCTATCTCTAAGGGCAAATGTCACCTCCCCTTCTACAGCAAAGGCAGGCAGGAGGAGCAGACAGGTGGGTGGATGGGGCCAGGAGCCTCCCTCCCTCCAGGCCTTTCTTTCCAGTATCTGCCTCGGCTGACACAGCCTCTGACCCAGGAGCCATTGTCTCCTCAGCTGGGAAGGCACGGCGCCCTGCCCAGGCTGGACTTCACACAGCCCCTGTCAGCGAAAGGGGTCCAGAGAGCCGAGACCTCCTGACTTGGCCTCTGGAGGTCCCAGCCTAACACTTTGGGCAAAACTTGCCCAGAGGACACAAGGACACAGCTGGCCAGAGCAGCCAGACGAGCTGGACACACTTTCCTGCCAGACAGGGAGGGGCCTTAGGGCCAGCTTGAGGGGTGGAGAAAGAGCTTGGGAGCTGAGAGGGACAAAATAGCAACATAGCTTATGTGGAGCGGAGAGAAAAAGGTCAGGCTTCCCAGAACCTGGCCCGCACGGTCGGGGCTACTTAAGGCGGCTGTGTGGCCTGGTGCGGGGCTCCTGGCAGGATCCTGGCTGGCTCACCTTGTCGATGAAGGAGGCAAACTTGTTGTTTAGGATCTTGATCTGCTCGCGCTCCTCTAGGCGCACCTGGCGGATGGAAGGGTCTATCTTCGACCGCAGTGGGGCCAGCAGGTTCTGATTGATGGTGACCTCGCGGATGCCGGCGCCCACTGACCCCGCAAAGACGGAGCGCACGGGCCCGCGCGGCCGCGCGGTGCCCAAGCCGTAGAGGCTCCCGTTGCTGGCGAAGCCTCCGCCCGGGAGCCCCGCGTTCAAGCGCACCTGGGCGCCACGCCTCGGGAGGGCGGCGGAGCGCGAGCTGAAGCCCTGCGTGCTGTAGTGGACGGACATCGCGGCTACACCGGGCTGGCCCCAGAGGCTAGAGAGGGGCTGAGCGAACTGGCTGACCTGAGGCCGACTGCGCCCCTTTTATCGCTCTGCGGAGCGCGGGCTGCGGGACCAGCACAGGTAGGGGCGGGGCGGGGCTGAGCGCCGCCACCTTTCTCGCGGCCAGGCCCCTCCTGGGTCGCACTTCCGCCCCTCAGCGCCTCCCGCTCACCCGACCTAGTCCGGCTTCCCGTCCCCGCAGGAACTGTCCGCAGTAGGCAGGTGCTCCCCATAGACGCCCCACCTCAGACAGGTGACCGCGGAGGACGGCAGGGACCAGCACCCCGAGCCATCTCTGGCCTCACAGTGAACCGCTCCCAGCTGGTGAGGGCCGGCTCCTCAGCAGGCTGGGCAAAGGGGCGAAGAGCATCCAGATTTCCGCCGCCAACCGAGGCCAAGCATTAAGGGACCCGGGAGGAGGAGGTCAAAAGCCAGATCAAGCCTCAGGTCCAAACCCCCCACCATAGGCCACTGAAGCCAGGAAGGTGGTCGGACCCCAAGTGCTCCTGGAGAGGTGTGCTCAGCTCTTGGGTAATCTGACCTTGTGGTAAACCCGACCTGGCTGGTTTCCCCGACCACTCCCCTCCCCTTCCCTGTAGAAACCAGAAACCAGTTTCTTCCTTCCCCATCCAGTGGGCATTAGAATCCCAGAGGCCTGTCCCCCACACCCCACTCACATTCCTGCCTGCTTGTTCTATTCTTGTTTCTGCAGAGGAGAGGAGAGGGACGCGTAAGCGCATTTGTGACACTTTCTGGTTGTGTGTGCCCTTGTGTGCCCACGCTCCTGGACACTGATGTGTCTGTGAGCTACTTACCCAAGGGGGAGTTTGTGTGTGCATGGGAGGGTGTGTCTGAATACCTAACTGCACACATTTAGATGTATAACCGTGATTTGCACTCCAACACCCCCACCCCCATTTTCCTGTTTGATGGCTCCAGGTTCTCCCCATCACCCCACCTGAAGCTCCCATCAGACAGTTCCCAGCAGTCTTGGGCCTGGCGGAGAGGGCAGTCAGCCTGGGCTGGAGCAGGCAGCCCTGGGAGTCTCTGCCTAAGAGCGGCTGACTTCCCTGCACACTTGCCTCAAACTTGCACGGGCCTCCCTCCTTTTCCCACACCTGTTGAGTCAGACCTCAGCTGGCCCAAAGAGCTGGCCAGATTGTCACGTCTGGCGAAGCCCTGAGGAGGGGTGGCCGGGGGGAGGACAGCAGGGATGGAATGTCCTTCCTGGTTTGCCATTTCAGTTAGAAATACCCAAGCAGGCAAAAGAGACCAACTGTTTAATTTAATTATACACACACAAGAGGCTCCAAATTCCTGACCCCTCGGGGCTCATCCTCAACTCTTTTTTCCACCAGGACCCACAGCTCATGTTCTACCACTGGCCCCTCCCACCCCTTCCCACCTCTAGCCCCCACAGGCTCTGCAGTCCAGGTGCTGTGCCCCCCCCACACCAGGGGTTCCTCTCCGTTCCCTAGAGTCTGGCTGTTCCCTAGACCTGCCTAGGAAGTCTTGGCAGGCCACTGCTGGGGAACTGTGACCCTGGGTAAGTCATGCCCCTCCTTGGGCCACTGATCCTTCACCAGCTATGAAATCCTAGAGTTCCCACCTAGAAGGAGCTGGGAGAAGGTGCTGGAAAAGAGAAAGAGCATCTGGGCTCTCTGGGCCTGGCTTCAACCCACACCCCCTCACCCTCCAGCCACATTTCCCCATTCCAGGGCCTGCCTGATGTCAGACCTGGCCTCTCATCTCATCCCCTCCTGGAAACATTCCTGGCGGTCCAGCACTGGCCAGATTCTTCCCGTCTCCACATTTGCAGATGACCTTGGGAGCTAGGCAGCGCATATAAACCCTCAGGAGGCCTCCACCAGAACCTGCCAACACTGCCAGACCTCCATCAAATTCCTGTTCCTGGAGAGCTCACTTCCTAGGGGTTCTTCCAGGTCCAATCTCTATCATGTATACACACACACACACACACACACACACACACACACACACACACATCTTGCATGCTTCTGTTGACCTCAGAAACTACCTTTCAAGATCGTGGGCAGAAACCTGACCATTTAATCCCACAACGCCTTTTCCCAGTGGTCCTCTGTCCACCCTGAAGGCAGAGTGTCCTATGACTCACACACACCCGCCAAGCCAAGTACACACTGGTTGACCTCCCTCTGGAACCCGGCTATGGAAAACAGCAGCCCCAGGTCCTCAGCCCTGCTTGGCTCCACTAGCCCTGACCCATATACCACAGAGCCCTGCTGCTCCTCCCCAAGGGAAGGGAAAACATTCTCTGGCTCCCTGCTGCATGTTCAGAACTATTACTCATTGTCCATCCCCCTGAAAACATATCTCCTGGTCCGTAAAGGAAAAAAAAAACAGTTTTTCATCATCTTGGAATGGAGATGTTTGTAGTCATACAAGCATCTCCATTCCATGTACAATCTTTCTAGTGGGGAAATAAGACTGTTGAACAAAAACAGACACGAAAAGCCATTTAACATTTATAATACTTTTTTAAAAATCAAAAAATTGATGGATCTGGAGACCATCATGTTGAGCAAAAAAAGTCAGATTCAGAAAGATAAATATTGCAGTTCTGCCTAATATGTGAAATGTAAAAAAAATGACAAGAAAGTAGAAGGGAAACTATTATTAGACAAGAGGAAAGGAATAAGAGGGAGGCGAAGGGTCATAAATGTGGGTAACAGGGTGGGTGGATGGGGCAAAAGATGCACACTGAATTCCTCTCCCCAAAAATGTGAAAGTGAGAGAGGGTGGGGTAAAGAGAATTGTGGGGGTGAAAAGGGTCAAAATTTATATGTACATGTACAGATCTGCCAAAATGAAACCCGTTAATCTGTATAACTAATAAAAAAGACAGTGGAAAGGGGAAAAAAGTAGAGATAAAAGACAAGGCAGTATTCCTTAGGACACCCAGCAGGCTACTTTCTTGAATATATGAATCAAAAAGAAAAAGACAGGGCTGGTGATTTAACTTAGTGGTTCCGCCGCCTGCCTTGCAAGTGCAAGGACCCAAGTTCGATCCCCGGTACCAAAAAAACAAAAACAAAAAAATAAGAAAAAGACAAACCACACAACAAAAAAGTAGCCTTTAGACATGAATAATATGAACTATCATACATGTGCCTGACATCATCCTAAGCATTTCGAACCTATTAAGTCATTTAGTTGTCAAGATAACTCTATGAGGCAGGTGTATATTGTTATCTCCATTTTAAGACAAGAAACTGAGGCACAAAGAATTTAAGTCAATTGCCCAAACTCACACAGCTGTTAGAAAACCTAAGATTTGAACCTCAGTATTTGGAACCACTAAATTACTTACAAAAAAGAATAAAGGAAAGAATAAAAGAATCAAAGAAAGGTAATCATTTAGCAAATATGAAAAGAAGCTACCCCCACTTAAATAAATATAAGAATAGAAATAAAAAACAATTTTTGCCTGTCAAACTATCAAAGACTAAAATATGTGAAAGCAGCATTTTGTGTTGGCAGCTGTGGAAGTAACAGAAAGCCTTATCATCTTCTCGGTGGAGTTATCAATTGGTACATCCTCTCTGGAGGACAAGGTGACAAAAGATCCCCAAATTAAAAAGACATTAGCCCTTACATCAATAAATGTAACAAGGGGGCCAGGGATTTAGCTCAGTAGTGCTGCCCCTGCCTGGAAAGTGCAAGGTCCTGAGTTCAATCCCTAGTACCAAATAAATAAATAAATAATAAATGCAACAAATAAAATTAATGCACTAGTCTTTGGACTAATTCCACTGCCAGGTTCTTATCCTGCAGGTGTTTGCAGTAAATGTGCACACAGGTGGCCTCTGCTGCAGTTGTTTTATAATTCATGAAAATCTGGAAGTATAAATGCCCCTCAATAGGGAAGTGATTAAAGGAAGTGAACTACACACACTCAGTGGAATGCTATTTATTGAAATGAATGGCTCCTTTATATACTGCTTGAGTTTTTAACCTTTATGTTGATTGCAAAATCACTGTAATTTTAAAACCCTTGCAGGGCTCATGCTATCCAACTGTACCAGGCCTCCATCCCTCTTCTGTGGCAGATCCCTGCTGGCCCACAGCCACCTCCAACCTCCTGGCCTTATGTTCAGTGGTGACCCTGGGACCTGGGCTCTGGCACTGCTTTGCACCTGGGTATCCTCATTCTCCACACAGATGACACACTCAGCTTCTTCTTCTCAGGGGTAAGAATTGCTTGAGCTGCTTAATTCCAGTAACTTTCACTTCCATCCTTTTTATCCTGACTCCACCTGAGGTCATACACTAGACTAGAGTCTAAACTTTAAACTATCCCACCTCTGAGAAACAGTTTAAACTTCAGGGCCACTTATTTCTAACTATTGTCAGCAAATGGATTCCCCAGCTACACCAACAACTCTAATCCTGAGCCCAGCTATTCCGTTTTCTCCCCAGCCACTACCTTCCTTCAGACTTCTTTCCCAGCTTGGGCCCCTTGACCATGGCTCACTCTCTGACCCTTTACCTGCAGTCTACTCTGCCTGGATAAATCCCCAGACCTCGGTGAAGAAAGTCACATCCTCAAGGTCTGATGTCACCCCCAACACACACCTCCAGCTCCACTGTGCCCTCTTAGATCCTGGGCCCTCCTCTCTGCTCCTGGCTGGTAGCCTCTCCCAGGTCATTCAGCTGCTACTGCAAACTTCTTCACCCTCTTCCTGTTCCCCATCTTACCCCTACCCTTCCCCTCAACAGACAAGCATGACATTCTTCTTTACTGAGAAGATCAAGGACATCTGGTGAAAATGTCTTTACCACCCATAATCCCCTCCTCACCTTTCTCTGTCCCTCCAACTGGGCCCTGGACTCCAGCCTCTCTCACCATTTCAGTCCATCCACCAGTCACACCACCTTCCTAACACTTTCATGCCCTCTGGATCCCCTTCTTCCCTCCTCTGGCCACCTTCCCCTTTCCCTTCACGACACAAACTTTTATTGGAGCTGTGGGATGGGAAGTGTCAGATGTCAGTGGTCATGTTTCAAGGGAGTGAGGAAGTACAGACTGAGAGCTGTGATTACAGTGTCTAAGGCCATTTGGCAGAAAGGGAAAGTGAGGTAAGAATTTAGTTAGCTTGAAAAGAAAGGATGATTTCATGACAGATGAAACCTGAGCACATGGGTGACACAAGAGTCAGAGACATGTTTAAGAGAGCTTACATATGAAGGAGATTAGAGCTAATTAGTGGAACAAGGTCCAGAGGGCTCAGTCTAAGAATCCAGTGAGACCAGTCATGGTCCCCAGGAGAAATGCCTCCAGGTCTATGGCAGGATTGAGATGCTCGGGGAGAACAAGGGTCTAGACATTCATCAGTGGGCAACAGAGACCAGATCGGAGACTGGTCCACAGGCTGTAAGAGAACAGCTACTTCTACTTCAGATGGACACAGGAACAACATTTTGTGGGTCTGTTCTGAATTCTCTATAATTGATCGTCTTGCACATGGACTTTCTCTGGTCTCCATCCACATGAGTTACACCTGGTAAAGAGATGAGCAGTGTCAGGGGAATTCATACACCACTCTAGTGGATGATGGGAACTCTGGTTTGACTAAAATTGCCTCTTCATAGTTATATGACCTTGTAGCTGACTACTATGAAATTCAGTTTCTTTACTATAAAATGGGAAATCAACAGTGTCCATATTGAAGAAGATAATATACATGATGTACTTCAGCTCAGAACACAGTAAGTGGGAGTTGTCAGAGAAGTTGGTACCGTGGCAGCCAGTCATTGGGACATCTATCATGCTCTTTCCAGATGAGGACCCAAACAGATTGGGACTCAGGACACCCTTGCCTTTGATTTTTCCCCAGTCTAACACCTATGTGATGCAGGAGGGAGAGGAGTCTACAGGCACTTACATTTCCCTGCCCACTCCCCTCCTCTCTATCCCATGGTTCTGGGTGTTCCTTCCTATACACTGACAGTCCTCACCAACCTTCTCTTCTGCATTCTGTCATTTCCCATGTATGTGCTGAACTTTCTGGGCTTGTGGAACTGAATATGGAAAAAATGATTTCCCTACTTTTTGTTGAGGTTCATTGTGACATACAACAAACAAATAGCAAGCAAAAAGTGAGAGCTCTTCAGCAACCTGCAGGAGTTTGTGGGTCCCCCTGGGAAGCTCTCCCTGCTGGAGCTGGGCTATGACACTGAGTCCAACCTCAAGTTCTACCCATTTGGGTGTAAGATGACATGTATGAAACCCAATCCCAACGTTGAAAAGAGTTTGACCAACACCATTGCTGACATCAAAACAAATAGGAAAAAACTGAAACCATTTTCTTTAAAATCAGGAACAAGACAAGGATATCCACTCTCACCACTCCTCTTCATAATAGTACCTGAAATTTTGACCAGAGCAATTAGGTGAAAGAAAGAGAGAGAGAGAGAGAGAGAGGAAGGAAGGAAGGAAGGAAGGAAGGAAAGAAGGAAGGAAAGAGGTAAAATTACCCTTATTTGTAAACAATGTGATACTATATCCACAAGACCCTACAAACTCCAACAAAAGACTTTTAGAGCTGACTTTTTAAAATCAACATTAAAAATCAATCCCTTTTATGTACAATAATGAACTAGATGAGGAAGAAATCAGGAAAACAATTTCATTAACAATAACTTCAAAAAATAGGGGCCAGGGATTTAGCTCAGTGGCATTGCATTTGCCTCGCAAGCTCAAGGTCCTGAGTTTGATCCCCGGCACCAAACACAAAAAATAAATAACTTCAAAAAATAAAATACTTAATAACCTTACTAAGGAGGAGAGAGACTTCTGCAGTAAAAATTGCAGAATATTTCAGAAGACACTAGAAAGAATGGTCATATTACCAAAAGTAACATACAGATTTAATGCCATCAAAATTTCAATGACATTCTTTACAGAATGAGAAAAAAGTCTGAAAATTCATAAGGAGGCAAAAAAGACTCTGCGTAGCCAAAGTTGTCTTGAGCAAAAAGAGCAAGGGTGGAGGCATCACAACATTCACTTTTAAATTATACCACAAAGCCATAGTAAAATAGACAGCATGGTACTGCCGCAAAATAGACAGAAAGACCAATGGAATAGAACAGAGAAAATAGAAACAAACTCACACAACTACAGTAATATGATTATTGGAAAAAAAGGATCAAAATCATATGCTGAGGAAAAAAGACAGCCTTTTAAACAGTGGTGCTAGGAAAACTGAATATCCATATGTAGAGGATTGAAACTGAATACCTATCTCTCACCTTGCACAAAAATCAATTTAAAATGGATTAAAGACCTATGTATAGGACATGAAACTTTGAAACTGCTAGAAGAAAATATAGGTGTAACATTTGAAGTCATAAACAATAAGCCATAGCTATCTACAGAGTGCTCCACTCCACAACAGCAGGATACACATTCTTCCCAGCAGCATCTGGAACTTTGTCCAGAATAGACCATACACTAGCCCATAAAGGATGCTGTTATCTCATGCATATTATCACATCATAGTGCAATGAAACTAGAAATCAATGGCAAAAGAAACCACAGAAATTATGCAAACACATGAAAATTAAACAATTCACTTATGTATAATCAGTGAGTCACTGAAGAAATTAGACAGTTCCTAGACTCAAACTATAATACCAGTACAGTATACCAGACCTATGAGACACAGTGAAAGCCGTCCTAAGAGGGAAGTGAATCCCTACATCATAAAAATTGAGTGACTCCAAATAAATAACTTATTTGTGCACCTTAAAGCCCTAGAAAAACAAGAACAATCCAAATCCAAAGCTAATACAAGGAAGGAAATTACAAAAATCAGACAGAAATCAGTGAAATGAAGACTAAAGAAATGCAAATAATCAATAAATCAAAGAACTGGTGGGCTGGGAATTTAGCTCAGTGGTTCTGCCACCTGCCTTACAAGCACAAGGTCCCGAGTTCAATCCCCAATATCAAAAAAAAAAAGAGCTTGTTCTTTAAAAGAATAAACAAAAGAGATAAACCCATAACCAATCTTATCCTCCCCCCAAAAAAAGAAAAGTCCCAAATCAATGCAATTAGAAATGGAAAAGGTGAAATCACAGGGCCGGGGATTTAGCTCAGTGGTTCTGCCGGCTGCCTCACAAGCTCAAGGTCCTGAGTTCAATTCCTGGTACCAAAAAAAAAAAAAGGTGAAATCTCAATGATTACCACCAAAACTCCAGATTATTAATAACTATTTTTAAAACCTGTACTTCAATAACTGGACAATTCAGAAAAATGGATAGATTCCTAGCACATATGAATTACCAAAACTGAACCAAGAAGTTATAAAAAAAAAACCCTTGAATACTCAAATAACAGACAATGAATTTGAAGCAATAATTAAAAACAAAACAAAAGAACAACCTGCCAACTAAAAAAAGCCCCGGTATGGATGGATTCACTGTTGAACGGATCCTACTTCAGGAAAGATCTAAAGCCAATACTCTTCAAACTCTTTAATGAAAATGAAAGGGAAGTAATACTCCCAGAAGCATTCCTAGAAGCTAGCATTACCTTGATTCCAAAACCAGACCAGGACCCAACCAAAAAAGAGAACTACAGGCCAATCTCTTTAATGAACATAGTCACAAAAATTCCCAACAAGATACTAGCAAACAGAATGCAACAAATCATCAAAAAGATCATACATCACGACCACATAGGCTTCATTTCAGGCATCCAAGCTTGGTTAAACATATGCAAATAAATGTAACACATCACATAAGCAGAAGCAAGGACAAAGTAATACATCACATGATCACCCCAATTGACACAGAAAAAGCATTTGACAAAGTCCAACATCAATTCATGATAAAACAAACCCTGAAGAAAATTGGTACAGAAAGACCTTATCTAAATGTGATAAAAGCCATTGATGACAAACCTACTACCAACATCATATTAAATGGGAAAAAAATGAGAAATTAAATTAGGGTAATAGAATATTTATAAAATCAGTTGCTTCTCATAAAACACTAACCCATGTCTTTAGTCTTAGTAAAATAGAGTAATTTCTATATTGAAACATATTGTTTTGTTTATTCATAAATAAATAAATCCATAAAACTAGACCTATATCT
>NW_004624816.1:155483-204596 GCF_000247695.1 Heterocephalus glaber
TGGGGTTTGCAAGGAGAGACACACCTCCTCACCCCAGCAGAACACACACACACACACACACACACACACACACACACGCGCGCGCGCGCGCGCGCCTAGCCAGAGGCACTGTCCATTGTACTGAAGGGGTGAAGTTTGTAGCAACAGGGAACAGAGCTCAGGCGGGGGTGTACAGAGATTAACAGGAGGAATTTCCACTCCAGATATTCAGCAAATCCTGGGGAATGCACATTTGCATCCTGACCAGAGATTGTTCAATCTAGATAAAGACTTGAGCTCTGGGGAAATCAGAGGCAAGGCTCTGGGCTTGCAAGCTGTATTCCAGAGCTCTGATGCAAGTGAAGGAATCCCCAGACAGGGCCAGCCCAGGGTTGAGGCTCCTGCCCCCAGGAGCCGAAGCAGCAGCTATGAAAGAATGCCTTCCAGGGCTCGTCAGGGCCTTTTCCAGTTGTTCCATCTGAAAAGCATCTGCCCATGAGGGAGCCCACGTCAATACCACCTTCAGCCCACAGAGCTGAGATGCTCAGTGCAGCCCCAGGGTCTTGTCTTCCAGCTCCTGAAATCCGGGTACTGGCAATGGGCATGGTGATAAGGTGGCAGCCAGGCACGTATCTGCTCCTGCCTCGGTCTGGCATCTGACCCCAGTGTGACCTCTCTCTTCTCCAATTTGGGCCTGACTCATGCTTCCAGAATGGAAACCGAAGAGTCTTGCTCCCCAGCTGTAGCTGACTCATGGCTGGTTCAGGGCTACTATGGAAGGGACTCATGGCAGCTGTCAACTCATAGAGAGAATACATGCACCTGCACTTCCTGAGTAACATGCCTGGCACCAGGTACCCCACCACCTTCATTCCCCAGGTATAATGACCCTGTGGGAGTTTAGCTCTTTCCCGGAAAGGAGGAGAGTAGGGCTCAGAGAGGATCAGACAGAGGTGAATTCAGAGCCCAGTCTCCTGGCTGCTAACTTACCCTCAGTGCACTCCTTGGGGCCAGCCAGCACCACTCCTGGGAATTGCCAGGTCTTCAATCTTTCTTCCAACCAGCATTTATAGAGGGCCTCCTCCGCTCTGCTTCATGGCCACTCAGACCCACCCAGCTCTCCTGAGGGACCAGAACTGACTGGGAAAAGGTCACCTGGGCCCCTGGTCCACCAAGTCCCTGCAATCCCATCTCAGTCAAGAGCAGGACCAGCAAGGCCTCAGTGGCTGGGGGACAGGTGTCTGGTTTGGGCAGGGACATCAGTTGGGCAACCCAGGCCTGCACCCAGAAGATGCTTCAGGGAAGGTGTCAGCCCTGCGGTGGTGGGTGGGTAAGATGCCAGGAGAATGCAGCCTCCTCTCATTCCTGTGGCTTCAGGTGCTGGGTGAGTCAGCCCTGACTGACTCAGGGGGACACATGGTGTCTGGGGCCTCATCTTTAAAAGCTTACAAATCACTAAATACTTCTCCTTTCAACCCAGCCCAGGAGGACATTCTCCACAGATGCACAGAGATAGCTCCCCTTGCACTGGAGACCCTCCTGAGGTCACCTCTCTCACACACAGGCCATGCTGTGAGCACCTCCATGCCTTCAGACACTCACTCCCTCAAATGCCCGTGTGTCTTCGCGCTGCTCCCATGCCTCATGTCCCCAGGCACAGGCGAGATTACACGTGTCGGGGCCCTCCTCCAAGGGCCCATAGTTAAACATTTGCAGGTATGCAAAGTCCGCAGGAGCCTGCATGCTATCCCTATGTGTGTATGCTTGTGTGAACTTAACACTCACACAAACACACACATCCAGATACAGACACTCAGAGAAATCACACATTCATATCAGAAACACGTATGCATCCCTAAGTGACATACTGTGCTCAAGTGTCCACACACACTCCATCACAACCACCACGGTCCAGCATAGGCGAGAAGCCGCAGCTGCTAGGAAGCTGCAATCTCTCTCCTCGCCTCTTGGGGGAGCTGTCAGGTCCCCAGCTCCAGCCCTGCGCTCTGTAGGGAAGGCTTCAACCGGAAGTTTCAACCTCCTCCCAACCATACCTGCTGCCTGGGGATCCAGGTGGGCACCAGGGAGCACCACTGGGCTATGTGCAGGGACCCAGCCTTGACGAGGGAGGAGAGGGACATCCAGGACCCTGGAATCCTGTGGGGTGTGGGAAGACCTCCTGCTCAGATGGGCAGGGACTCCAGGAAGGGAAAAGGGGCAGCTTGAACCAAAGTGGGGGCAAGTAAGTGGAAGAGAACTGGAAGGCACCAGGAGGAGGCTGAAGAGAGAAGATGTGAGTGCTGTGGAAATGGGAGATGGAAATAAGGACTGAGGGAAAGGAAATGGGAAGATCGATGCCAGGAGGTGAGTAGGAGATGAGGAGAAAGAAAAGAAAGGACAGTGGGGGAAAGAAGGGCCAGACAGGGACAGAGCAGTGAGGGGCAGGCTTGGGGTAGGAGGTGAGGGCAGCACAGAGGCCCCACACGTGGGGCAGGCTCGTGTGCCCTTGTCCTGCCGGTCCTGGCCTCTGCTCTGCTCCACTTTGTCCCTCCCTCATGCAGGCCCAGGATCTAAGGTGCCTGAGCTTTGAGATCCTGCAGGCAGGCAGGACTCACCTAACCACATGGAAGGCAGCTGATGTTGGGCTACACTGCCTCAGTACCTCAGTGGCCTGGCCTGCCACCTGCCTGGCACCCACATAAGGACTGCTCCCAACTTGATCCAGGTGCCTGAGGACAGGCAGGGGAACTGAGAGGCACTGGAGGGGAAGCACCCCTCATCCCCCGCTGGCCTGATGGCTTCCCCTGAGTGTGGACAAAGCTGGAAGCTGAGGCAGAGCCCAAAGTTCCTGCTACCCAAATTCCTCCTGGCCTGCTGCTGTGGAACCAAGGGGAGCAGTAAAATGCAAAGCTGCAGAGCCGGTCAGTCCCATCTTCTATGACCCCATCCTTCTCTTGCCCTGGTCCCGCAGCACTGAGTGGCTCAGATGCCTGAGAGACTGGGAGGTGTGAGAGCCCTCGTGTCTCAGAGGGGAACAGAAGGGCCAGGCTCCAGTCTCCTTCACCAGCTCTTTACTATGGACACTTTCCCAGAACTCCCTTCCCTCCAGCCCCACCACGCACTCTCAGCCGGTCAACACGCCCAGAGCCCAGCTCAGCCTTACAGTGGCCTTTAGGGGGCTGCTGGGCCCTGGGTTCTGTTTCTCCTTCTTTCCGCCTCCCATTATGTGGTACCCAGATAGAACCACATTCATTAATCACATACTCTGGGTGGCAGAAAAGGCATCACTCTCCCCCTCTTTCAGCTGGGAACGCTGAAGCTCAGAGAGGCAGTACTTCTGCTCTGACATCCTGTGCAGCAGACCGGCCTTGGAGGCCCGAAGGGAGAAGCTGGGGGAGCCACTCTCACAGATCTGCTCTTTCTCCAGCTGCAGCCCTCTGCCGCAGCCTTGCCTCTCCATCAGATCCCTGGCCCAGCCCATTCTCCCATGCTCCTCCCAGATTCCAACTCTCCCACTGGGCAGGCCCACCTCAAACTCCCCAGCTCTGGACTCCCCACCCACCCACTCTGTGATCACCCCATCCCTCCTCCTCATCACTCCCTTCGTGACAACTGAAGGCAAATCTCTCACCTTCCTCATTCCCATGGCACTGCAGCACCTGCCTCTGACCTCATCACTCCCTGCTTAGAACTCTCCAGTGGCTCCCAGCTGCCCTTGGGGTAGAACCACACTCAGGGTGGCATTCAAGACCCCTGCCAACTTTCCTGGCTTCATCCCCAGCCTTTGTCTTCCTCTGCCCCCAATGCCCACATCTGCTCTCAAATCACAAAACCACTCCCAAGTCCCCAGCTCAGCCTGCGGGGCTCAGCTTTAATTCCCCATGCATCTGCACCCACCATTCTGTGTGGGCCAAGTGCACCTCCAAAGTCCTGCAGCCTCTGCACCTCTCCCTTCCTGGATGTGTTCACCTCTACACACTGGTCTGGCTCCCCTCTGGTCTGTGACTCCTCTGCAGGAAGGGACACAGTCAGTCCCTGGTGGATGATTTCCCCAGCACCACACACACCACTCAGCACCAAGGAAGTGTGTTATAAATATTATCTGAATGATTATTAGATTCTAATGATTTCATTGATGCTGTGTGTCTGGCTCCCCTCACCGTCTTCATGGGCCAAGGGGAAGCTCACTGAGAGGTGAGGGAGCTGACTGTCGGTGTCCTCTGAGCCCCCACCCAGGGTTCCCTCTCTGAGAGCTAAGCCTGCCCCTCTGTGGGGTTTGTGAGGAGGAGCAGGCTCACCACAGAGCCTGAGGGCCCAAGGACCACTTGGTAGAACTGGCTGGGCACCTAAGGGAGAGCTGGGCACATGCCGCATCCACGCCAGGCGCCCTGGGCTCCCAGATCCCCTCACACACCACAAGGCAATGGCTGGCCTTAGAGGGCCCTGGATTCCTCAGGCTGCCTGCCAGTCCCTAGGCCCTGCAGAGCTGCCCAGAGGCCCCAAGGGTGACATCACCTCTGTGCAACAGAAGCTAGAGCGAGAAGATGATGCGCGTGGGCCCTGCCCTTGGGAAGCTCCCAGGTTGAGAAATAAGGAGTCAACCTGAGACGGGAGCCCAGGAAGACCCGGGCAGGCAGCCAGGCCAGGATGCAGGCAGACACACTTGGGTGGGAGAAAAGAGCAGCGGTCATGGTGGCTAGTCTTCATTCAGCACGGCAAAGGACAAGGCTCCAAGCTGAGCCGTTTGTAGAAGTTTTCTCATTTCGTCCTTACCATAGCTCTCCAGAGTTAGGTATCATTCTTGTTTTACACCCTGGAAATGGAGACTTGGGAAGATCTAGCACTTTGTGCCTGGCCACACAGCTCATCAAGGGTAGAGTTGGAATTCAAGCCCAAACCTGTCAACCCCTAACCCTATGCCCTTTCCACTCCACGTCATGGCGACTCCAACCTCTAGGTGGGGGTTGGTATTTCTCTTCCCAAAAAGAGCCTCAAGGCTCCCCACTGCCAACAGCACAGCCCCTCCCTGCTGAAGCTCCCCCATGATCTGGCCCCCACCTGCCTTTTCACCGTCCTCTCCACCCACACCCACCACACCTTAGAATTCAGTCTGGCCTTTTTCTAAGTTTTCCTCGCTGAATCTTCCCTTCTGCCACCCTTACAGGCCCAACAGCCTGCCCCATTCTACAGAAAAGGAAACAGAGAACTCAGTAGGTTAAGTAAGTAGCCCAAGGTCACACAGCTGGGAAGCAATTGAGCCTGGTTAGAACCTAGGTCATTAGAACATCAAGTAATAAAGCATTAATTTGTGTTCCAGACAATTAAGGAAGGCGAATTAGCAGGACATGCTGCTAATGGTTCAGGAGAGAGAAATCTGGCAGGTTTCGGAGTACACAAGGGCCAGCCAGGCCTTGAGAGATAGGCAGGCTCTGGATAGTGAACTTGAGATGGGAAAGCATAAGAAAAGTCCAGAGAAGAGGAAGGAGAGGCAGAAGAGAGAGGCTTTCAAAGCTAGGGAAACAATGCCACGTAGTGGGAAAAGTTGGCATGGTGGCATGGGAGTCACTTGCTATGTCCCCCCAACTTGCTGTGTGACCTTGGGCAATCTCACTCTCTTTCTCAAACATGTGATTCTCTTGCCTCAGCCTCCCAGAGTGTGTGCCTTCATCGCTAGCTAGCTCTTCCCTCTCTTGATTCCTTGTCTATGAAGGAAGAAACAGGCCTGGATGATCTCTGAGGTCCTATCTTCCCTGACAAGCTAAGACTCTGATTGTGTGTGTGTTGCTTCTGGGCCTTGAAACCAAGAGAATCAGTTGCCAGACTGCTGGCATGGGACAAAGATTTGGACACCGAGCATATACAGGGTCCAGCAGCCAATATGGCATCTGACAAGGGTACCCAGGTGCCATGCATCCCTTTTCTCCATTAATCCATCTGTAAGCATGTGTGCACTCCCTACTGGACCCACAGTGGGCCCTGTCCTGCCAAGCTGGCACCCAGGGGCAAAGGAGCCAAGATGGGAATGTGAGCTCACAGGGAAGGAATAGAGTGTGCCCACCACCAGCTAAAATCCTAGGCCCCAGTTCATTCTCCAAGAAAGGAGATAGGAATGGGGTCCTGGAAAGCGGAAGAGAAAATTCTGGAAGTAAGGGTGGGGTGTAGGGTTCGATTAAGTACCCTGTCAAATGGAAAAACATTTGAGGAACAAGAAAGGCACCCAATCATGACGGCACTGCACCAAACATAAAGTACATTGCAAGCCATCAGCAAAGGGACTGTCTGGCACAGCACAGACTCTGTGGAGAGCTCAAAAGGAGTGGGCCCAGAAAATGCATCACCAGAGGCTGTGGGCACGCACATGTGCACACACACACATTCACATGCACACACAAGCCTGCACAGACCCCAGCTTGGACAGCCATGCCCCCTCTTCCAGACAGCGCCCTTTGAGCTGCTGTCCCTCCAAGGAACATGCCCTGCCAATGACAAGCAACCTTGGAAGTCACAATATCTTCCTGTCTCCCCCTGCCCCTCTTGTTGCAGTTCTGATGCACTTGCTTCCTTCTGACTCAACATGTGCCAAAAACAGGCCCACCCACTCCACAGGGCTGACTTCCACCCTCAGGAATGAAAAGGTGGCTCTCAGCCCTCCCAGCCGTCTGATCTCCAGCCCTGCCCTCCAGAACCCTGTCTCAATGACCACCAAGGCTATCTGAAGGCAGAAGGGAGCACTCAGGAGCCCCCTGTCCTCCATCTTCTCCAGGCCTCGAAATGGATCCCAGAGCTAGGAGCTCACTCATGACGCCAGCCCTCCACTTACTGGCTATGAAAGCTCTGAGCTTCTGTGTTCTACAAGGTCATGGTGGAGATTCCAAAAAAATGCCTGCAAAGCCCTCGGTGACAAGCCCCATGCTTTTGTTATTATCTCTCTGAGATGTTACCTCCTGCCCTCATCCCACCACTCCCTCTTCTAAGTAAGAGGTTTTCCTTGAAGTCTAATCTCAAGGCTTCATGCCACTGCACTGGAGTCTGGGGACTGAGGTAAATACAAGAGGCTCGAACTGGCTGGTTGGAAAAGCCACCTCCCTGAGGGAGGACAGGGCCAAGAGGGGGATTACAGAGGCGCCGGGCCCAGGGCTGCTACATCCACCTGCCACAGCTCCTGGGAGATCAGGGACCTGCCAACTTACCCCACCCCATGAGCTCATGGCTGCATCTGCCAGGCACTGGCTCTGGGAGCAGGTGCTGACAACACTGTCTGGGCACAGAGCCCAAGGCCGGGAAGGTGGGAAGGCTGCTGAAAGCTCCTTCACAGCATCCCTCCAGCCTCCATGTGGGCTCTGTGGCCACTGACCCTCCACCTCTGCTCCTCTCAGGCCCCCTGGCACTGCCCACGGCCTCACTGCCTCTGCCCTCTCCCCAGAGACAAGAGGTGAGGGCAGGACAGCTCACTCTTCCTCCCTGGTACCCAGGCTCCCCTTCGTGCCCACACCGGATGGAATGCCCTTTTTTACGAGTTTGCTGGGCAGGGACAGAGAGCCAAATGCTGTCATTCCTGAGGTCACTGTGGGCATGCACCTAAAGGCCAGTTGAAAAGTGACTGCGAATCCCCAAATAGATGCCTCTGTCCCAGCTTCAGGGCGTCCCTAGAGGTAGGACAAACCAGGAGTCAACCTCAGCCCCAAATTTCTTCTGAGTCTTGACCTTCAACCCCTCCTTCCTCAGCCAGTTCCTGGATACACCTTCCCAAGCAATCCCCTCAATAATCCATCCCTGGGTCAAGAGACCCTTCACCAAGCCCTGGTCAGACCCATAGCTACAGCCTGCAGCTCCCTGGACCCAGCAAAGGACACCAGCTGGCAGGCCACAGGGGCTGAATGTCAGGGGTTCCCGTGTCACCCGACTTGTAGCCAAAGGTCTCAGGTCAGCCTAGGCCTCTGCCCTCACAGCACAGCCAGACACTTGCATGTCCCAGCTCCTGTCCCCACCAGGGATCTCCTACTGCCCACCCCACCCCCCAGATCCCCATCCTGCCTCATGGCCCACCCCTGCTGCAGGCACCCCAGGCCAGCTGTCTCTCCCTCTCCACCCACCTCCCCAGGCCTAGGGCAGGGACCACCTCTGCTCCCACCTGGGACCACCATGAGATGTGTCCATCTCCCTGCTCACCAGAGAAGCCCTCAAAAACCAGCAGTGTCTCTTCCTCATACAATGGCCCACCACACAGAGACACACACACACACACACACACACACACACACAAGCACTATCCTTCCTCCCCACCCCTTCTGTAAAGGAAGGGGTACACTGGTCTCCTCCAGCTCAGGATACCTGTCTATCTGTGGTTTCTCTCCACTGCCCAGGCAAGGCACCAGCGTGGAAGCAGTCAGGCACAGACACAGGCCACTGGGCCCCCCACCCCCGACTCCTGAGTAGGGAGGTAGTGGCTATAGGAGCATCCTTGCTCTCTTCCCAGAATCTCCCTCCACCCTCCTCAGGGAAGCCACACTTCTCCCTCCTCCCTCTCCCCCACACTCCACACCCCACAGAGAAGACAAAATCCCTGGAGAGGAGGTCCTGGCTCAAAGCCACACCACATTTCCATGTCATTTTCAAGTGGCACCAAGTGGGCTAGGCAAGCATTTGGCTAGATAGTCCCCACCCAGGAGGCAGGTGAATTCCCAGGGTGACAGGTCACTGAGCTGGGTCTCTGGGATGGGGCCCCTAGGGACTGGCTTGTTATGGAACAATGATGCTGTGACGCCAGCTGCCCCCGCCTGCCCCCACCCCAAGAAAAGCCTTGTCCCTCCCAACCCATTCCACACTCCCCCGTTCTCAGAAGCTTTCCCTGGTCAACCCCACCCAACACTAACCACTGGCTTGCTCTGAGTCCCCTCAGCACTTAGATCCAAAATTATCTTGTGCCCATTTGCCCTGGTTTATATGGTTACTCTGCAAAAGTTCTCACAGACCTATGCCTTCCATGATCATCACTACCGGTAGTTGTGAGAGTTCCCAGCATTAATTAAGCCCATTTTGCTAGAGGATTAGTCCCTACCCTTAAGGAGTGCCAGGGAAGACTCTGGAATCTAAGCCACATCTCTCTTCCTGCAATTTTTTCCTCTTGATAATCAAGCAATCTCACTCAATGTCTGATTAAACTTGATGAAACTCCCAACAATGAGCAGCTTCTCCCTACATTCAAGTTCTTGCTTTGTTTGTTGGGGAGGCCCCAGATAAGGTCATATGGGGGCAGGAATCTCTAAGGGACATTTCTTCCTTCCTACTGCAAACCCTTCCAAGACCAGGTCGCCAGCCACACACCTGTAATCCCTGCAGTCTAGGAGGCTGAGGCAGGAGCATTGCAAATTCAAGCCCCAAGTGTGCAACCTAGCAACTTAGCAAGACCTTGCCTCAAAAAAAAAAAATTTAAAGGGCTGGGATATAGCTCAGAGCAGAATCCCTGGTTTAATCCCCAACAGTGGAGGGTGGGGGCAGGATTTACTCTTCCTGGCCTCAGGAACTCAGCTGCCCACCCATGCTGTGTCTCCACCAGCATACCCAGCAGGCTGTGGGCAGACAGACACAGGGTGTAATCTTGGCTCTAGCACCTCCTGACTGTGTGGACCTAACCGTTCCGGACCTCTATTTCACTTCCTGTAAAATGAGCACAGTCACAGAAACACTATGAGGAGCGGTAAAGGCTGGAGCTGAGAAGCGTCAATCCCCTCAGTGAGTGGGGTGCTATTTGCTATTTTGGTGCAGTGGCCTCCCCAGCCTCAGCCCACCACTATCTTCAGTGAGGCCTGCACTAAGGGTAGGATGGTGTGCTCCTGAGGGGAAAGGGCTACCCCTGGGATTCAGGGCTGGGATTTTTTTGCCCCACTCTCTGGTCTGCTTTCTGCTGCCTTCACCCCACCCGTGGGTCTGACTGGCTACACCCTGGAGTCACAGGAGGAGTAGGGTTCCTTAGGCAGGTACAGATCCACAGGAGGGGCTCGTGGGGAGGCCCTCCCAGTACCCTGCTGTCCAGCACCTGCCTTTGAGCTTCCTGCTGCTCCTGAATGCCGAGTTTGGACCTTGTATGGGCAAATGTCAAAAGCAGGGACTCTTGGGGGCTGGTGGTGCAGCAAGGCATGTGACTCCAGCTGAATCTGAGTGCTGCCACTTGGGACCCAGTCACCCCAGACAGCACACCTAGGCCCTTACCCCAGGCTGCATGGTGGAGCAGACAAGCAAGGCCCAACCCAAGGTCCCTACTGTCCTGACCCTGCCTGAAGACAGTGGCTCAGGTATCTCCAGCTTTTTAACCTCAACCTACGGTAAGAATCCCATGTTACTCAGAGACCAGTGCACGCCTTCATAAACAGTATTTGCAATGCGTGGGGACAGTGCCCATCCTCGTGACCACAGCCCTCCCAGGGTGTCCAACCTGCAGCTGCCTTTTTTCACAGTCCCCGTTTTTGTTTTGTTTTGTTTTTTGAGGGAAGAGGAATTGTCTTGGGCCACATATAAAATATATAAGTAATGCGTGCAAGTAACAAAACTTCCATATATATATATATATATATAACATTATTATTGCAGCATTTTTTTAAAAAAAGACCAAAAAGAAAAAGAAAAGGTGAGCCAGGCGTGGTAGTGCACACCTGTAATCCCAGCACTCTGTAGGCTGAGGCAGGAATTCAAATCTAGCCTGGGAAATTTAGTAACTTAGTGAGACTCTGTCTCAAAAATAAAAAATAGGGCCAGGGATTTAGCTCAGTGGTGCCACCACCTGCCTCGCAAGCACAAGGTCCTGAGTTCGATCTCCGGTACCTAAATAAATAAATAAATAAATGACTGGGGATGTAGCTCAGTGCAAAAGCCCTAGTTTCAATCCCCAGTACTGCAAAAAATTTAATGTGTGATCGCTAGGTATCCAGCCACAATTTGAGTGGTTCCTACATACAACTTATTTGGTGCCCAGAACAACCCTAGGAGGCAGGTGCTGCTCTGCAGAGGAGGACATGGCTGTCCACTTCCTCACAGACACCAACTCATTCCAGGCACACATCCCTGAACTCAGATAACCTCTACGAGTCCCAGTGAAGCAGGCAGAGTATGAAGCTCCTGGCCTAGCCAGGTAAACCTTCAGACCTGTAAGTGGAGCCCCAGCAGAGTGGGGAGTTCCAAGCTGTAAGAGTATGAAGGCAAAGCTGGGAGTTTGTGGAAAGGGGACAGTGACCCTTCCCCAGCTCCTCCTTCAGAACCCAGAAAGCCATTTTAACTTATTTCAATATAACAGGAAGACTTGGTGGGAGGAGCGAGGCTTCCTCAGTGGCCCCAATGCAAGGCAGCTTCCCCAGGGCCCTGCTACCCACTGACAGTCAGTCCCCAGCCCCTTCTCCCCAGAGGTGACTCCATAGCAGAGCACCTTGGGCACGGAGAGTGCCGCTCAGAAGGCTCATCGCCATTCCTTCACACAGCAAGAGGGCCTGAGGCTTTCCAGAGGGCAAGACAAACCCCAAGGAGTGGGTGCCAATGCTGATCAGGCTGCCAGCAGAGTCCAGTGCACCCCGTGAGGAGGGGCATCGTTAGGCCCAGGCAACAGTCATCCGGTTCTGCCGAGACAGAGGGCAGGGCCCAGACATGGGGCTTCCTGCCCAGGAATGCCACCAGCCAGCTGAAATTCCCAGCCCACGCAGTACCCGAGGGCTGGGGGGGAGGGGTGGGGTTCGTGTTTCCCCCACCTCCGTGACACCCAGCGGGAAATGTGTTGAGCTCGTCAACATCTCCCTGACCACAGGGCCAGTACCCCTTTGGCTCCTAAATGATAGGGCAGGAGCCAGGTCATTAGGCAGGGAGACTGTCATTAGTGCAGGTGATGCCACCACGCACAGACAATGGCAAACAGTCATTAGCAGCTGTGTCACAGGGTGAAGCAATGCTGGTGGGGGAGGGGCAGTGCTGGCCCTAAACCCACTCACACACAGGTTTACACACTTGAGCACTTACATTAAAACCAAACATGTGAGTAGACATACTGGCACATTCACACCCAGGGACCTAGACACACTTGCAAATCTGCACTCACTCACACATGGGGACCAGAGTGGGCATGTTTTATGTTCACACACAAGTGCAAGCAAACACACTCACACTCTCATATGTCCACATACTGACATAGTCTCACACTTGCACACTCACATTCAGAGTGTGAGTGAACACATGTTTACACACTCACCGGCACCTGCCTCGCAAGCGCAAGGTCCCGAGTTCGATCTCCGGTACCAAAAAAAAAAAAAAAAACCACACACACACTCATACACAGGGACAGAGGAGACACATGTTCACACTTAGTCACACACTCACCCAGGCATACACACTGGGGCCATGACAAGATACACGTGCACAAGAAGTGCACAGGGCCTCCAACACCCTATATCACACCAGATGGGCCCTCGGGCCCTCCCACAATAAGACCCTCAATACCAAATGTTTCCCTGCACAGCAACAGATAAACACACTCTCCAGGGCTGGGAGGAAAGCCCCACACACCAGCCCCATCACCCCATCCCACCCACCTGCTCCAAAGGGCACAGCACCCCAGAGAGGGAAACCAACCCAAACAGGGGCCCTGGGGCAGACCCCTCGGGTTCTCCACTACACTCTCTCTGCCCTCCCAACCCCGAGGCCAGTTCCGACCCTGCCTAACCCAGACCCTCACAGAATGGGGTGCAATAGTCATGCTTCTCAGAACCCCTGACCTTCCCAGAAGAGAGCAAGAGGAAGGTGGCCTGGGGATCAGGAGAGGGGGAGCAATGGAAGCCAGACCGTCCCAGCTGGGAATCCCTCTCCCACCCTCATGTGCAGGGCAGTGTGGCTCAAGCTGCAGTGCTGGGGAAGAGGAGAGGCAGACAGAGGGTGGATAGAGCTCACCATCAGACAGGGAGGCCACAGGGAGCAGAGTGGAGGCTGAGTCCTCTGGTCACTTCCTCCATCAGCCACTTGCGGACTGAGTGTATTCATTTCCTGTCACCCTATAACAATTTGCTATTAATCTAATTTGGTGTCTTAAGACAACATAATTGCCCTTACTTACTTACTATTGATTTATATAAATTGTGTGTATTCCTACAGCTCTGGAGGTCAGGAGTCTGAAATGGATCTTGCTGGGCTCCAGTCAAGGTGACAGCAAGGCTGTGCTCCTTCCAGAGGCTCCAGAGAAGCATCCCTGTCCTCACCTTTCCAGGCTCCTCAAGGCCGCCCACAGCTCTCAACTCCCTGTCCATCTTCACAGCCAGCACGGCCAGCGCAGCCTTTCTCGTGCCGCATCAGTCTTCTGCCCCTACCGTCCACATGTAAAGGACCGGTGACAACGCCCCCCGCCAGGCAATCTAGAATCTCTCCAATTATTCACTTAATCACATCTGCAAAGCCCATTTTGCAAGGATTAGGACTTGGACCTCTTTGGAGAGCTATTACTCTGCCTACCGTGTTGGGTGACTTTGGACAAATCCCTTAAGATGCAGACCCTCTGTGTCTTCAATGACAAACTGAAAATGGCCCCAACCATATGTGTGGTCAGAGGGATTTAAAAGCCACAGGGATGCTTGGAGCTCTGTCCTCCACCCACAGCAGTGTCCTCTCCCCGTCTGGCTTCCTGAGCATGGACAGGGAGAAGCATGCAGCAAGGCAAAGTGAGTAAGAGAACTCAGAAGCCAACGAGGGCTCTATGTGGGCTTGGGCAAGGGTCGGTGGAGGGTAGGGACTGTGAGACACGGATGTCTGTGGGGACCCTCGCAGCAGGGCCAGGGCGAGGTAAGGGGCGCCCTGGCCTGAGGGTGCACACACCTCAGTGACCGGGCTCAGAAGGCAAGGCACACTGCTTCTGTTTACTCCTGCCTTCCTCTCCCTCATCTGTGGTGTGGGTTTCCAGGGCCCTGGGGCCAGCAGGCAGGTGGGAGGCCCTAGACCAGGCTGCTATTACCTTAGTAAGTGCAGACTATGGAATGATGACCAGGGAAGATACACCCCAAGTAGAGGAATCTCGGGCTGGAAAACAGTCATTAGTCCCCCATCCTGCCCAAAACTGTTTGTTCACTTAGGAGGCAGCAGCCAATGGCATGGCAGAGAGGAGCTAAGGCCATCAGATTCCTAGAGCAATGCTGCTCCATCCAGCGGCACCAGTGGGGTCCCTGACTGAGCCCACCTGTGCACATTGGCTGGCCCTCCAGCCTGCACCTCTGCTCCTCACACCCACCTTCTTTTGTCACCCTTTGCAGCTCATGCTAACCCAGTTTTTATCCTACCTTCCCTACTTCCTCCAGAAACTCAGAGCTTACCTGGGCGGGACACTCGATTCTATGGCAGAAGATCTGGGTGCAAATCTCACTGTCCTGAAAAATGGAGACACGGTGGTTTGAGGCCTGCCTGGAAGTGCACCGGTGACACCAGTGACATGTGGGAGCACTGATAAACCTGGGTACTGACATGGGTTACAGGGGCACAAGGTAGCACTTTTGCCTCCTTCTCCGAGATGCAGTGAGCAGTGGCGGGCTCAGGCTGTCCTTTCACAGACCCACTGCCCTGGAGACTCCCCATTCCCATTGCATCAGAGGGTCCCCAGCAGGTGCTGGAGGAAGGACTCGGAAGGATGGGAGAGAGAAGCACAGCTGCCTGCACACAGTAGGTCCCTGGTAAGCAGAGGCTGAATGCATAAAGTTCAACTATGGAGCTCCCACTGTGTGCCAGCAGTGAGCTCAGCACTGAGAATGCAGACAAATGAACCATCCAAGTAGATGAAGCGTCCATTCCCCAGGTATGTCCTGGACTCCCGTCCAGGTCTGAGGACCCCTGGACGAGTTGGACGGTCTTCTATGGTGGGCTTGCAGGCTGGTGCCTCCCAGTCTGGCCAGGGCTTCCCAGGGCTGGCCAACCTGTTGGCTGGAGCGGTGCCCAGCACCACCCTAGGCTGCTGCCACCCTGGCAGGTGCACAGTCTCTCAACAGGGAACAGAACATGGTTTCGGTCTATTATCAGGCCAGATAAAGCTGAAGCTCCAGAGAATGATTTGGGCTTACAAATAAGCATCTCCGCATGCCCTACCACTCCCTCAGCCTCCTTTGTCAGCCACCTGCCTTCCAGTCCCTGTTTGCTCCTCTCTGAAAGCAGCCCCAAGGACAGGGACTCCTCCTAAATAGCTCTGTGCAGTGCCAGGAAGGGAAGGGGTAGAGGCAGGAACCAGCTGGGCAGGGGCAGCTGGAAGCAGGGGCTGGAAGGAAAGAGGTTCTGGAGGTCAGAGCACTGTTCTCAGAGGGAGTGACAGGCATTCTCACCTCTGAGATTGGGGAATGGACACCCCAGGTGCAACCCCGCTTTTCTCATCTTTGTATTTGCCCCACTCCTCAGCAAAGGGACAGGGCCCCCAAGAGAGATCCAAAAAGCAGGGGCAGGTAAGACTGATGATTCCTCCAGTAACCCCGATACCAGCAGTGGGGGCCTGGGAGGAGGTGAAACAGGTCCCCAGACCCTGTCTCCTCAGAGAAGGGAGGGGAGAGACCCTTGCCTAAGACAGCCATAGAGACTGGAGCTAAACAATAGAAGGCACACTGTGCATAATTCAACAGCTATGCATAGCACGCCTACTCTTCCAGTGTCAACAGAACCAAGAACAAACAAAGTTCCTTCCATCGTGAAGGTTGCTTATGAGAGCTTTTCCACTCAAAGCACAGGGAAGGGCTCTTGGTTGAGGGAGACTTCCTGCAGGGAGGAGCAGACAGAGCATACTGAGGGCCAGAGGAGACAGGAGGGTGGAGGAGCACTGGGTGGTTGTCGGAGGCCTGATAAATGAAGGCTGTAGGAACCCTGCTCATGGGTTGGATGTGAGCTGGGCACAAAAGATGGCCCAGAGAGTAGGAGCGGTGGAGTCTGCTGCTGGGCCTGCCATTTCCTCCCACAAAAGAAGCAGATGAGAGGATGCAGTGTTTCCCAGGGAAACCAAGCAGCCTGGGCTGCCTCTTGGTTCCCCCCAGGCAGGTGTCGAGCCACACGAGGAAGCCAGCCCCCCCCACCCCGCCCCTGCCGCCGGTTTCCCTTCCTCGGGCTGCTCTCCACCCAGAAGCGGGCCTGGCAAGCAGGCCAAAGTGCCACCAGCATGAGCCAGCACCCACACAGATGGGCACAGGCTGGGGTTTCCTGGGGAGGCTGGGCCAGTCCTAAGCCTGGGCCAAGGAACACTACATGCACCTTTCCTGGGTTCTACTTCAAAGAGAAGGGTCTGGGGCCTGTGGCTTGGTCCCTGCCCTGCCCTGCCCTTGGTGCATGTCTCTCTAAACTCCAGACCCAGTCAGACCTCTGCCAGATTGAGGAGACTTCCTCTTTCTTTCTTTTGCAAGGGCAGTCTACTCTTGTCACCCTTCAAGGTATTGGCTGTGACAGGAGTCAGTGTCCCATTGGACACTGATCAGGAAACTGAAGGAGTAGGAAGCAGGCCTCTGGGAGCTGAGTGGAGGACCCAGGTCAACCTGGTCAGCCCAGCTCCATCTGGAAAAGAGGCAGCCAGGTCCTGTGGGGCATGCTTCAGGGCTGGCCCCCGAGACAGGACGTCCCACACTGGACTCTTCCCCAGCCCATCTGGGGTCTACAATCCACAGCATCCCAAAGCTCTTGTGGGGTACCCTCTGTCACAATACAGTAGAACAAATGCCCCGTGCAGGAGGTGGCCTTTTACCTATCCTGGAAAGGCACCAACTATGCACCAGGCACTGGGTCAGCCCTGGGACACAGAGGGAACAGACCCCTGCACTGTCCCTGTGCTAACTGCCCTTGGCCAGGGAGGCAGAGCCAAACACGTCAACAACCAACAATAAATAATTACAAATTGGACTAAGTGCTCTGAAGACAGGAAAGTGTAATTAGCCTGTGCTTCCTCCCCCGGCCCTTGAGGCTGCCCTCATTACAGAGCAACAGCCGCCTGAGCTCCACAGCATGCTTCATGGTCAAGTGCCTGGCATAGCAAGGGGGGTGACAATGGTTTGAGCATTTATTAAATGAAACTGGAAAAAAATGATCATCCAATATAACCTAATTGTACGGGCCCTTCCGATCCAGAGAGGCCAAGCATTTGACCCCAAACCACACAACTGATGAGTGGTAGAACCACAGAGAGAAATCAGGAGAAACTAGGTCTCCTAGCAGAAGGTCCAGGGCTCCTGCCACTACCCCCTGCCATCCCTCAGCCAGTCTCGAACCAGGTCCCAGGCTCCAGTAATCTGCAGTATCCCAGCCATCTCAGTTGCCTGCTTTGCAGACCAGTGCTGTCCAATAAAATTGTATGTGAGATGACATTTTTCTGTTTGCACCACCTGCACAGACACGAGGCACCCCTGCCCTCTCCAGGAACACAGGGCTGTTCGTCGGGGCTGGAGAAGATGGAAAGGGGCCTCAGAGAGAGAGAAGGGCAGGGAGGAGCTGGGGCCAGGAACAGAAGAGGGCAGCAGGTACAAAAGATCTTGCTTTACATCACAACAAGTCTATCTCCAAATCCGCAGAGAGCCACTAAAGGACTCTACCAGGTAATGAAACGTTTTGATTGCAGCTCCCATGAGCTTCCAAGGAAGCCACAGCTCCTCTGAGCACTTCTGACACTCCAGTAATTCCAGCTCTCATCACTGTCACCATCCCACACAGTTTCTCACTTCACAGCTCATGATGCCACCCCACCTTGGAACACCTTCCCCCTCCCCTGCCTGGATGAATCCTCCTCTTCCTCCAGGGTCCAGCTCTGGAGCCCTCAGAAATTCTTATTACATAACCACAGGTCACTCAAAGCCCCTCAGGGCCCATTGCCAGGACTGGGCCCAGGACAGGGCTTCCCTTCTTTGGCCTTGGGGCACCCAGTCACAGGGAAAGCCAGAGAAAGGAGGCCAGGAATTCCCAGCCTCAGCAGAGAGAGGACACTGACCCAGGTAATGACCACAGGTGTGAATATACAGACACACGTGGGAGAAAGAAGGAAAGACGGACAGCAGCCAAGCTGACTCATCCGGAGGAGCAGCCCTCCTTCCCACCATGCCCTGCAGTGAGGCTAAGGGTCTGCCCTGAAGATCCCACACCCTTCCCTGGCTCCCCAAGCCCCCTAGCCTGAGCCAGGCTGGCGTGCGCTCACTGGAACGTTCATGCAGCAAGTATGTCTGGCTGTTCTGAGTTATGAGGCCTTACTCCACAGGCCAGGCCTCAGGTCAAATGGGGAGCAGAGCAAAGAGGAGGCACTGAAACTATGGCCCAGGAATGCCATTCCCATAAGGCCGTGCGGCTGGTCTGTCAGAAGGTGAACCAGACGCCTCTCCTCCCCGGGCTTGAGGGATGGAGGAGCCCAGCCAGAAGTTTGAGCTGGCAAGAGACTGAGTGGGACAGGCAGGCAGGAGGAAAGAAGGAGGCAACGCAGATAGCAGAAAACACAGGGAAGAGAGGGAGATGGAGACGGAGAACACAGCGGATGAGAGGGAGCGAGAGACGGGCCAGGGGTCCGAAGGAGTAACATGGAGGAAGCCATGGGAGGCAGGAGAAGGAGAATACAAAAGAGCCTCCCTCGGAGAATCTGAGCACTCGAGCCTCCTCCCACTCCTGGCCTCTGGCCACCCCACTCTGCCTCCCGGGTAAGCAGAACTGTGTGCTGTCACAAGTTACAGGGTACCTGGAGCAGCAAGGGTAGACTTGGGGAGACAGGGAGGAGAGTCTGAGATTCCTGTCCCTGAACCAGGTAAGGACCAACAAGGACAGGCCTCCAGGGTCCCACAAGATGCACACTGCACCTGCAGGTGGAGTTACCCAAGCTCATCCCCAGCTGAAGCCCCAAGCTCTGTTAGGGCACCCAGAGGGATCTGGAGACTACGCAGGTACCTAAACACCCCCAGAAAGGCCGCCATGTCCCACCTCCGTCTCCCTGCTCCCAGCTCTCAGCAGGCCTCCAGCCTGTATGGGGCACAGAGCCCCTGGGAGGACCAGGCTCCTTACCGAGGCCGGGAGAAGGTCTCATCCAGTGCTCAGTGAGGGTAGGGATCCTCCTGGCTAGGGGAAAGGAGCCCTGGTCAGAGTCAGTGGCCTGGATCAGATGACCCCCAAGAGGTGGAGAGAGTCATGGGTGGAGCTAGGACAGGGAAAGGGACAAAAGGCAAATAAGGAGAGGGAGAAGGAGGCAGGGCTGGGCAGTTCTGTGGAGTTTTGTTTGTTTGGGGCTTTTTTGCTGCCATTCCTGTTCGGCAGCCAGTACTGTGCTGGCCAAAGACACTCTGTAAACTGCAGGCCAGAGAGGAAACAGCAAGCAGGCCCCAAGGTCCCAGCCCGGGCAAGGATGCCCTCCATTTGTTCAGGGAGACAAGGACATCCCCAAGGAAAGCCACATGGTACCCCAGCCTGAGACAAACCCCAAAATGCCAGCCTAGAAGTCACAGACTTAGTAATTAACTGTGACTTGGCCATGCTCAGGGCTGACTGAGCAGCAGAAGCCAGAGAGCAACAGCAGATTTGGGCTGTGAAGAGGCGCTTATGAGAGCTGAGAGAGTCAGGCAGAGAGATGGCTCTGAAGGGCTCACAGCTAGAAGCAGCAGCCTCCTTTCCTGTTTTCTGCCCTTCCAGGGGGCCCAGAACTCAGGGTAAGGTAAGAGTTAGAGTTTCTACTCCAGCTGCCCGCAGCCAATGCAAGGCTGACAATTTGTACATCACTGACAACTTGTACACCCAGGCACAACCCCCCCAGGCACAACCCCCCCAGGCTCCTCTTCTGTACTTGGGGGTGGTGAGTTCAAGCTTCTCCCCCAAACAGCGGTCCTGGTGAGCACAGAGGGAGCACTGAAGTCACGCCTGGCATCCAGGTGGTTGTCTTGGCACTGACAGAGCCCAGATACCATTGCCTGCCCCCTCCCTTCCCGGTGAACCACGCAAGGGTGATGGGGTAGGGGAGGGTACGGTGTTATGTTTGACCACATGCCACTGGGATGCCAGGCCAGGCCCAAGGTGATGGAAAGCTGGGGTGACTGCGCTCGCTGATGCTGAGTGGGGGAGGGCACCTGCGGCCAAGCGGAGGCAGACACCGCCACACAGGGAGACAGATCTTTCGCAGATGCAGAGGGGCCCAAGAGATGGCGGGAGGGGCGGCGAAGGGGACAAAGAATGAAGATGAGTTATGTACGTGTGCCCACTCCCCACGAGGCCTGTCATCATTGTGTACTGCAAACATAAAAATAAACGTTTTTTTTAAAGACACCGTCACAGCGAGCCAGTCGCCTGGAAGTGCCTTGCCAAGCCATCCCAGCCACAGATCCTGGGATCCGAGATTAGGACAGACCTGTGGTTTCAGGGCAGAGTCCTGACTCCTGGTGATCCGGTGCCCACATCAGGGCAAGAGCTCTGGACTGAGGCCCAGGATGGGTGATGTGGCTCAGCAAGCAGCCCCCTCTCAGGACTCCGGTCTTCCTCAGGCTCTAGCGAGGGCTGAGACCCCTTCCATCCCTGACTATCTCAGCCTCTCTCTGCTCGAGGGTGGTGTCCCAGTAGAGGGAAGATGCACAGAGCAGGCCCCTGGGGCCACCAGGCCAGAGAGGAAGGAAGAGGCTGGCAGGAGAGATGGCAATTCCCTGGAGGTGGAGGAGCGGGGACTCAGGAACTGAGGAGGGTGAGAGGCACGGCTCCGGCTGGTAAGAGCTTCTACTGCTCCACAGAGGCTCTATGGGTGCCACATGGGCCTTCTAGTTCTACTGCATATGCAACATGAAAGAGGTGAATGGGGCTAGGGAAGCAAGGGAGGAGGAATGGGAAGACCGGAACCTTCTCAAAGCCCCAGAAGGAGCTGAGCTTGACGAGTGCCAGCTCAGGGGGAAGGCCAGAGCACCAGGCTGAAGCTGGTGACTTCACAGGCCCTCTGCTAAGGACTTTGCCTAGGCAACCCATGTGTTCACCCCCACTTCACACATAAGGACAAAGGTCTAGTAACCTGCCCAAGCTCACAGCAGTGGCAGGCCACCAAGCTGAGTCTCGAACCCAGCCTCCTTCAGCCCTGAGACAGTGGTGTGCACACAGCAGGTCCTCAACAGTGAGCAAAGGCAGTCAAGAAAGGGAAGCTAAGCCAGGGAGACTCTTTGGAAGCTAGAATACAAACAATAAAAATGCTGTTTCCCAGTGCCAGTCTGGCGCAGTGCCCAGGACTGCTGCCCCGCCATCAGAGCTCAGGGCTGCGCTTGCCTCATCTTTCCAGAACTATGTGGGCCCAGCTACGTCAGCCTTCAGGTATGCAGGAGCTCTGCAGTGACAGACTTCTCTCTCCTCTCTCCTTCCTTATTAAATCTGCCTTCTTCTTGCCGACTCCCACCCCCAAACCATCCAGACAGCCCAGCCCTGTCCCCTCCCCAAGCCAGGCCTAGCTTAGTGGGGGGCCTGTGACCAGCCCTCCTGCAAGGCAGAGCCCCTGCTGGGGAGGAGACCCACTGCGAGGTGCTGGGGGAGGGGCAGGAGCATCGCATCATCTAACAGGTTGGTCGGGCTGGGAGGCGTCCCACCCTCCTGCAGCTAATGAGCACTATGTGACAGGTGTCTGCACCTCAGTCCCCAGCTTGCTCTGGCTGCGACAGGAGGCAGCCGCCTGCCACTCACCTCCTCTTCAAGGCTCACTTGTTCGCCTGCTCATCCAGCCCCTGGGCCCTCCCGCTCCCAGGCCGGGGGTAGGGGCCATCATGGCCTGCCAATCCTGTGTCGTTGGCTTCAGCAGCCTCAGTGGCTGTAAGGTGACCCCGCTGGGCAGCCCCCGGCCTGGGACCTCTGGATGGAGCAGCTTCAGGGCCCCCAGACCAGGCTTCAGCGCCCGAAGCCTCACAAGCTGCTGGCCGGCCAGCACCATCCCCAAGGTGACCGTGAACCCCAGCCTGCTGGTACCCCTGGACCTCAAGGTGGACCCAGCTGTCCAGCAGCAGAAGAGCCAGGAGAAGGAAGAGATGAAGGTCCTCAATGATAAATTTGCCTCCCTGATCAGCAAGGTGAGCAGAAGTGGATGGAGGAGGGGGACCAAAACAGAGGGCTCCCAGACTTGGGCAGGGGGATGAGCTCTGTGTTTCCCTGGGCATTGGTCACCAAGCTCCACCCCTGCCACCAGCCAATGGGGTGGCAGAATGGCTTCTTGAGCAGGCTGACTCTGAGCAGAGAGATGGAGAAGGAAGTTCTGATCCTTCCTGGTGTTGGGGAAGAAAGGGACGCCAGGAATGGCCTCTGAGGGTCATGTCACAAGGCTGGGCTCACCCTGTCCCCACAGTAAGCTAGGAAGACATTGAGCGTGGCCCAAGGAATGCCTCCCCCAGAGTAGCTTGTGGAGGAGTGGTCCTCAGACCTCCTCCAGGGCAGGTGGACGGTGCAGATGAACACCCAAGGTTCCCCGTCCATCCCACAAGCCTCTGGCCCCACAGCATCTCTGTCAAGCACCCCTGCTTAGCTTCTCATCAGGAGAGCTGGCAGGGCCGAGGGCATAGGGCTGCTGCCCAGGCAGTGGCGAGCTGTGGATCGGTGCAGCTTTAGCGTGTCAGGAGACAGGAATGCCGGGGACAGATGCCCAGAATTGGAACCGTGCAGCCCTCTGTACTCCACCTGAGCAGAGGGAGCAAGTCCCTGGTGCCCACAGCCCCCACACTTCCTTGACTCCACTGCCCATGGCCTACAGCTGGTCTGGGGCACTGGCATCCATCTCTACCCTCAGGCAAGGGAGCTTCCAGTGGAGTTCGGTCCGCCTCCCAAACCTGCTCCTTGCTCACACCTCTGAGAAACCTCCTCTCAGGCCTCCCAGTCCACTCCCTCCTGTCCTGCCCAAGAATAGCCCCTGTAAGAGTAATCATCATAGCAGCCAATTGTTTACTGTATGCCAGGCCCTGTGCTGGTTGCTTTACATATTGCAGGTCCAGTCTCCTGCCCCTAACTCTGCTCCTTGGTCTTCTCTTCATGTTGCTGGTTGCCCCAGGGGATGAGAGCTCACAGAGAGGGGAAGGGGAAAGAGTAATGAATGTGAAGCGGCTGTCTGTATCTATGGGCCTGAGGCCCCCCACTCTGTGCCTATTCGGAGGGCCCCTCGGCAGAAACTTGGCAGCGGGCATGTGATTTGGTCTCCACAGCAACGCTGCACTGGCTAGTATTACCCCACCTGTGTAGATGAGGAAACTGAGGACCAAGGAGGTTAAGCACCTTGCCCAAGGCCACACACCAGCATATGGTACAGTTTGGATTTGAACTCAGGTCTAAGAAGCACAAAACCTGTGTCCCCAGAGGTGAGGACAATTCACATGTCTGGACCAGCTTCCTGTGCGCACGTGAGGGGCCCAGAACATCTCTTCCCACAGCCTTCTGCTCAGCCCATTGCTGGGTAGGTTTGCCCTGGGGAGGCAGGGCCCTGCCAGGTGCCTCCTCACCATCCCCGGCTTAATCCCTTAAAAGGAAGGCTGCACTCAGCTGTGTAATTTGGCTCCGATTGGTGGCTTTTTTCCCTTGAATGCAAGTGCTGATGTCACTGTGTGCCTCTGTGTGGGGACAGGGTGGGAACAGGTGGGTGTAGGTACAGGGAGGGGCCCCTCAAGGTTTGGGTCCTGTGCCCTGGGCCAGTGAAGGTTTTTAGTAGAATTAGAGCTTCCAACCCTCAAACTTGGCCTTCAATGGGGTTCCCTTTGTGGTGGGATGCAGGAAGCCAGGGGATGTCAGCACTTTGGGGGCCCTGATTGCTCTGTTCTCCACCTCAACAAGCCCTGTCTCCTGGTGAGAAGTGAAAGCAGGCAGTGGCTCCGAGAGTGAAATCTGGAACACCATCAGTAGATTTAATCCTGGTTCTACCATTAGCCGGCTGTGCAATCTCAGGCCAATGACTTGACCTCTCTGTGCCTCAGTGCACATTGATATAATGGGCTCATCAATTAAATGGGATGATTTTAGAAAAGCAATTAGAACACACCTAGTGCATGATACATGTTTAATAGCTGGTAAATGAAAAATAAAGTAACTTGGGCCTGTGTGGAGCTGGACAAAGATAGGAGGCCCAGGACAATATGCAGTACAGGGTGGGAGCATTGGGCAGAAAGGAAGGCAGGGTTACCCCGCCACACACTCATTTCTAGGCCCTATAAGGCAGGAGAGAGACCAGGAGGAAGGGAAGGAAGGGAAGGGCACTTCCAGGAGCTGGCAGAGAGGCCCAGGAGCTGTGCTGTTTCTCCTACTTATTGGCTATGTTTCCTTGGGTGAGCCGCTTCCCCTCCCTGTGCCTCAGAGTCCGTGGGGCCCCGAGTTCCTGCTCAGGGAGACTGGCAAGGCCATGGTCATGAGATGAAGGCTGAGGAGTGGCAGCAGGAGGGCAGGGGGTGAGGAAGGCAGTGCCCTTGGCCCAGGGGCTGCCGGCCGGGCCTGTCACCACCTGCAGACAGCAGAGGCAATGAGGGTGGGCAAGAGGAAGGACTTCTGGGGTCAGCCTGAGGAGGCTGCAGAGGGGGGAACCCCACCCCAAAGAGCAGCAGCCAAATGTCCAGAGACAGGGATGGGGACCTCGTCTTCCCCTAGGCTGAGTGACTTGGGAATTATCCGTCTGCTGGATGCAGAAGGACACAGACCGGCCTTCCTGACCAAGGGACTATGGCCCTTGCTGAAGGCAGCTGATCTGACTGAGGCCTGCCTGGCCCAGCAGACTGCCTGGCAGACTCGGGGAGCAGAGCCTCCAAGGCCTCAGCCATCTCCCGCAACATGCTCCCCAACTCCAGCCAGCAGCTCCAGCTTAGGCTGTTCATATTCTCTCAAAAAAAACATATCTCTCCCCATACCCTCTACCCAAGGCCTAGTCTAGAACCATGGAGTTGGGCCACATTGAATTCTGGACCTCAGTTTCCTCATCTGTAAAATAGACAGGCAGATAGACCCCTCCTAGAGCTGCCACTTCATGATCTCAGAATGGGGACCAGCCAGAGCAGAGAGGAGGGCTGGAGGCCTTGATGGGTTGGCTGTTGATTCAACTTGGCACTTCAAGGGCTGCTGGACCCTTATTTCAAAGAAAAGAGCCAGTCTGCAAGGAAAATCCAGGCTGAGGGATGAGTTTCCATCTCCGCCCATTGAGGCAAGAGACTTCTGCAATGGAGAGGAGACAGGGCTCCCCCTGACTCCCCCAAACCAACTAGCACTGGAGCATAGAGCCTTGAGGTTAGACTAAGGGAAGAACTTCCTGGTGTGAAGGTTTCTCTATTGCTCATGGGTGGAGGAAGAAATCTCATAGTTCTCCTGTCACCCCACCCTTAGTGTAAACACAGGAGTCCTACTTGTCAAAACGGAGAGAAGGTGGGGTGAGCAAATGCCTCCCCCCACAATGCTCCCTCTCACACACACAAAGCAGGCAGACACCCTCTTGACCTCCATCCCCACTGAACCTGTTTGGCTGTGACTCCAGTGGGTGGCAGGCTTAAGGCAGCTTCAAGAACTTACCAGTGCAGATGGGAGGTGACTAGAGAAATGACAGCCTACAAATGTCATTGTCAAATGCCACTAACTAGCACACCTACTGGCCTCGTCTACTATGATTGTTAAAGGAGGCTTCCCAAGGTCATAAGAGGGTCTCAGGAGACAAAGGAAAACCTGGGGTGTAGATAGGACAGTAAGAGAGGAGGGAGAGGGGCTGGTGATAGTCCAGGCTGGGCAACATCCATCAGGGAGGCCTGTCTGGGAAGCTTGGCCACCGGGTGCCGAGTGGCCCTGCACAAGTCACCTGACTCCCTACCCCACAGTCTCCATAAGCCCCCCGGTAAATAAAAAGTACGGAGCAGCTGAGCCACAGGGCTGCTGGCAGCTCTCAGGCTATGGTCCTGGTTCCCACTCCAGCTCCAGATCATATGCCTGTGGTCATAGGGAGCATCACAGGACTGATCGCTGCATCCTCATGACAAAAACAGCCCAACGCCCAGGAGCAGGGCCAGCCATGCCTCAATGGCCTCTCCATGTCCTGGACTCCATGAGTAGGGACCCCAGAAAGGGAGCAGGTAGTTCCCAATCTGCCTGGAGGGAGGGTGGTGGCCAGGACAAATGAGAAGCTGATGGACTGAGGGCCTTGATGCTGGAGGGAAGGAGGACTTTTTCAAGTTGAATCATGGAGGGCTTTCTGCAGGAGGCTTGCTGTGGCACACATGGGGAGGAGGAGAGGCAGGTAAGGCTGGGCATGGAGGGAAAGACAATGGCCAAGACAGGCTGGAGGCTGGATGGGCCAGACAGGCCCAGGTCACATTGGACTGGACTAGAGGAGGGAAGAAGGGACCTAAGAGGAATCCTGACAGCCTGTTGTTGTGCAGATTGTGGTCCATGGGCCATAGGAGCCCTGGTGGAAGCCTCAGAGTGAGGCATGCGGTTGGCAGAGCCTGAGAGGAGCCACAGGGATTAGAGCCCATGGGTCTTCATCCTTAAGGCAAACCTGGCCGGAGCTGGAGGCAGAAACCGGCTCAAGAAGGGCAGCTGAGGTCTCTGGGCCCAAGTGACCCAAGAAACACCTTGGGGACATGTGCTGTTATGGTTAAGAAATTCTCAGTGCAAACTGCCTGGATTCCACACCTGGCTCTGCCACTTGCTAATTTCATGACGCTGGGCAATTCTTTCGCTTCTCTGTGCCTATTTCCCTCATCTGTAAAATGTGTTGATAATACTCATGCTGTGGGCTGTTGCAAGCAACCATCTAATGAGTTAAAGATGACAAGCATTCAGAAACAGGCCTGGCACACAGTAGGTGCCACACAAGCATGGGCTGTTATTACTGTTCCAAGCACATTGGCAGGGTCTGCCCCCTACAGCCCTAAAGACAGGCAGATGACATCATCCCCAATTTCTAGCTGGGGAAACTGAGGCTCAAAGAGCCTGCAAGTCCAGGGTTGTTGAGAGAATTAGCACTGAAGTCCTAACCAGGCCCTACCTTGCTGAGATTCCAAAACAAGATGAGACCAGGCTTGTGTTGGGGGAGGGGCACATGGGCTTTTGGCCCTTCACATTGCCAGGGGTCTCCCAGCCCAGCCCCAGATGGGCTTGGACAGCCAGTCCCATTGTGGGCACTGTCACACCCTAGACACCTCCCTCAGTTAGCACCCCGCCAAGCCTTTGCTAATTGGCCCCACCTCCATCTGCTCCTTACCTCAGCATCTTCAACTTGAATAATCAGTAACCCCGGAGGTTTGCTGCTGTCAGTGCCAGAGTGAGGCCCAGGTGGAGGTGTACAGATGAGCTGTCACTTCCCACAGAGCCCTCCCCACCGGCACCCCAGCCCACCCACCCCTGACCCACTCAGTGCCCCCCTGCTCTCCCAGGTACAAGCCCTAGAACAGCGAAACCAGCTGCTGGAGACCCGCTGGAGCTTCCTGCAGGGCGAGGACTCAGCCACCTTCGACCTCGGGCACCACTATGAGGTGTACCAGGGTCAGCTGCAGGAGGAACTGCGCAAAATTAGCCAGGAGAGGGGACAGCTCGAGGCCAACCTGGTGCAGGTGCTGGAGAAGGTGGAAGAGTTCCGAATCAAGTAGGTGGCTGCCTATGGGGGGCGTGGTCAAGGGACTGAGGGTGGGGATCAGGCTGTACTCAGGTGGGACACACCCCAGCCAGAGGAAGGGGAAGAAGTTATAGAGCACTGGTCTTCTTGAGACATTTCCTTGAGGTGCCATTCTAAATACCAGGGATTTGGCAGAGCACCTACAGCTGCCACCCTCCCCACCCCTAGTAGTGATGCTTACAATATAGTCAGTCTTGTGGGGGCTCTTGTATGGCTGGCTCTTGGACACCATCACAACCCTCGTTCAAGTGGCCCTACTCTGGTGCTGTAAACATGCTTGCTCATACCCCACACTGCACTGGCATGGGACATTATGTCATTACTAGAACGACAGATAGGTTTATGCTCTGAATATGGCTTTGGATTTTGACTTCAATTGGGTGGAAAGGAGAGGGAGGGACCCAGTGCAGGCAGGGTACAGAAAGGGTGGGTTTCATTTGAATAAAGCAGCAAAGCCCTGTGGGTGACATGTGTCAGACATCGAGGGAACCTGGGAACTACAAGACAAGGAAAACACAGCCTCCGCATGCAAAAAGTGCAAACAGCCTAGTGGGACATGCAGACAGGCAAACAGCATGTAAGCAGAGCAGCCCAATGGCTATGGACCAGGACTGAGCGTTGGACTGTGAGAGAGTTTAGCCCCCGCCACCACTGTCACTCTCACTAGCTCCTGTGTGACATGGGGGTGGTGCTCACTGCTATCAATTTCGGGAGGTAGGGGTAAGGAAGAAGGGAATCCAGCATGGTGCCTGACATTCATAAATGGCAGCCTTCCCATCTCATAGAATGAAGTTTCCAGTGTCCAGTGGGTCCTTGACATGGGTTCGCTGAGCTGAATTGACCAATCTAGAAGGGTAGAATAGGCACTTGTGTAGCTCACGGAAGAAGTGGCCCCCTCTGCCAGGCAGTGGGCAGGGCTTCAGGGACACTGAGGCAGAGCAAGGGAGAGGCTATGCCCTTGTGCTCCTCTTTGTGGGTCTGGTCTCCCTGAGAAGGGGCCCAGCTATGGCAAGGAGAGGACAGAGAGAGCACGGATGAAAGCCTCATCTCCCCTCTTCCCGGGCAGGCCAGCCCAAGTCCTGCCAGTAGATGAAGCTTACGTTCTCCAGAACAGCCCGCCAAGCAGCCTATCTGGGAATCCAGGGCTCTGAGCTCAGCTCACCCACCACCTCCCCTGAACCCTGCCCTCCCAAGTCCTAGGAAACACACAGGTCTGACTGCCCATTCAGAATCCCCCAGCTTCTTAACACCCGACCACAAAGTCAGATCAGTTTATCAGAATACTTGACCCCATATCACCAGTTCCTAGTTAGGTCTTCAGCCCTCAGAGGATCAGAGAATGGCTGAATGGGGGTCTTGGTCTTCCTTCTGTGGAAACCAGAGGCCCAGAGAGGGGAAGGCTTGTCCTGGGGGCACACAGCCATGCATGCTAAACCTGTCCTAACCTCAGTAGGACACGGCTTAAGGCTGCTCCCACTAGCCCAGCCAGACTGCACCGATGGAAGCCCTTTCGTAGCTAGAGTCCTGTGCAACCACTACTCAGAGTTTTCCTGTCTCGGCCCGATCAGCCCCAGAGCCTAACTTGATGCCTTAAGATCAGAACATCTCTTCCCCTCTCTCAGTAGAGGCAGGAGAGACTGTGGGTCTGCCAGCCAAAGCTGGGAAGCCTGGGGCCCCAGGAGACTCGGGTGGAGCCCTGAGAGGGAGGAGCTGTGCCCTGCCTCTGCAAGGCGATGAGATCAGCCTCACTCCAGAAATAAACAAGTTACGGGGGAGGGGGTTACAGGTGTGACAATCTGAAGGGGGCTTAAGGATGGGTTTCAGTGGTGCCTGGTAGACTGGCAGAGGACTGGGGTAACTGGAGAACAAGGTGTCCCTTAAAGCCTCTGTGGGGATAGAGATTTCTAAGGACTTAGAAGTAGCAGGGACCCCAAGGATTGGCTAGATTAACTCTTCTATGACTAAGCACAAAACAAAAGATCCAGTAAGCAGCAGCAGCTTACCCATGCCCACACAGCAAGTAACTCTGGTACACCAAAGATGCGTGGGCAAGCTGGTGATGGGCAAGCGAGCACCCAGAGGAGAATGGGACCAAGATGCAGCAGAGCATCACACCGTGCAGGCGACACACCCCTTGAGGAAGGGACTCACAGAGGCCAGTATGGACTAGCAGTACCCTTAGGGACACTGGGCCCAGCCCTAGATGGGAGGCTGTGCAGTGAGCCTCACCCCTGGGGTTCAGGCCTTGGCAGCGCCAGTACCCTCCTTACCACACCCACTTGGAGGGCCAGGGTCAGGACAGACCCAGCCTGGATGGGATGCCATAAAAAGACTCTTCCAGCCCCAAACTCCCAGCATCCTTCTCTGCTGGGCGGGGCTTGGGGGGCCTTGACTTCCCTCCACACTCCCTGCATATGTTCCCTGGGGCTCTGGAGGATCACTAGCAAGTGACAACTCAGGTTCCCCCAGCAAAGGACACATTTGAGGGGTGAGAAGCTCTGATGGGGCTCAACACCCACAAACCAAAGCCTGAGGTCTCCTCCTAAGAGTTTCAGAAGACAGGGTGAATCCAAAATGAGGGAGCAGGTCCCCAAGCAATCAGAATTACTCAATGGGCCAAGTGACAGTCAGACACAGGATGATAAGGCCTCAGCCTGGGAGGGAGGAAGGGAGGCAGATAGAGTGGGAAGAGCATGGGGTAGGAGGAAGGCATGCTGGGCACCTGGCCCCCAGCAGACTCCGATCTCCAGCTCCCATCTGCCGGTTGGCAGGACTTTACTGCCCAGAGGTGCGGGGGCTCAACCACCCACCTGTACGTGGAGGGTTAGGGGCTCCCCAGGCCCTGCCCTGTCCCCAGGACAGGGAATTCCTCAGAGCCCCCCAGACCCCAGGAGGAGGCTTGTACAAGTCAGCCCAGCCCTGAGGATTTGTGAGGGATGTGCAGACAGCCACCCCAAGTTCTTGAGGCTTCTCTCCAAGAATACTAGAGGAGGGCCGGGGAGTGCAAGTGCAAGGTCCTGAGTTCAATCCCCGGTAGGGGTAGGGGAGATACTAAAGGACAGGGGAGAGGAGCAAGCTCCCATGGGTGCCAGGTCCTGCTGTAAACACTTCATGTATCAACCCATTCAATCCTCACAACATGACCATTTTCACAACAGAGGACACCAAGGCTGTGCAACTAGTTAGCAAGGAAGCAGAATTTGATGCCCTGCTTGGCCAAAACACAGGCACCTCTAGCCCTTCTCCAAGTCACTGTTTCCTCATCTGTCAAACGGGACTCACAGGACCTCCTGAGCTGGAAGCTCTGAGCGTCACAGGACAGGTAGAGGGGTGCCCGGCATCGGGCCAAGGGTGGCCCACAGCATCTGTGACAGGACATTGTGTTCTCCCTGGTCGGCTCCTCTCTTCAGCCCTGGTGACCTGGATCCTCAGAGCCCTTCTCGGATTTTAGAACCCAAGGCATGACCACGGACCACATCTGCACCTACACCCCAAGATTCAGAGACTATGTCCCCTGCAGGCCCCGACCGCCCTTAGGTCCACGCCCGCTCAGCTCCTCGGTGGGGCTGAGGCAGGTCCAGCCAGCAGCACAGGCTGTGGATGCCACCATTCTTGCTTTGAGGGCAGGGACTGGGGCAAGTGGTGGCTATACTGAGAGCCACAGTGATCCAGGCACTCCCTGGAGAGGAGGGAAGGACTCAGAAGTCACAGAACCATCACT
This sequence comes from Heterocephalus glaber, assembly GCF_000247695.1. Next base: position 186,743 of record NW_004624816.1, read on the forward strand.
TCTTGGCCTTTTGGCTAAGATCAAGTGCAGAAGTCACAGAACCCCCATGTCCTGAGGCCAGCAAAGGCTGGAATAGGAAGTGTGAGGGCAGCCAATGCACAAATGGAGCCAAGACAAAGTCCGACCGGAGGAAGAGGGTGGGGTCAGGATCCAGGGGTGCCACTCTGCCTCCAACAGTGTCCTTGTTGCAAACACAAGGTGGCCTTGACTAAGGAGGAGACCAATCTGGGCAGAGGTTTGTGGCACCCCCTGGAGTGCCAACTGCACACCATGGACCCCGGCTGTGGCAGCAGGGGTGGACTTTTTCAGCCTCTGCACACACCCACTGGTGGGCACCTGGGGCCCAACACACACAAGGAAGCCAACAGACGGTCACTCTGGACAGGGCATGGTGTCCAGGGAAGAACAGTGGGGCTGTGGAGAGGATGCAGGTGGGAGAGGGAGGTATGAACAGGAGGCTCTCAGAGGACCCAAGGGAGTATGCTGGAACCTGAGATTGTCTGGGAGGAGGCAAAGAAATGAGGAAGGAACCAGGGCCCGGCTGCAAGAGCTGTGTGGTCAGGGAGGCTTCCTGGATGAGGTGGTGCAGCCCAGGAAGGAAGGGGAAACCTGGGCTGTCATCAAGAGGAAGCAAGAGAACAGGAGCCAAGTAAGGGTGTTGGGGATGCGTCCTGAAGACAGGCCACTGCACCCACCAAAGGGAGAGCCACTCTCTCTAGTAGGCACACAGCATAGAGCGAGTGGGACAGCAGAGGCCCTGAGTCCTATGCAAAGGGCATGACCCAAACCCCCAGCCCCCACCATGTCCAGCTGAGCCATCTCTTCACCTCCCTTCCCCAGGTATGAGGATGAGATCTCCAAGCGCACAGACCTGGAGTTCACCTTCGTGCAGCTGAAGAAGGTAGGCTGCCCCCGACCGAGGCTCTCCCTCCCACCTTCACCTTCTTTCCTCCAGACTCACCTACTGTCCTTTATGCACCTGCGAAGCCCTCAGAGGCTCACATCTCAGGACTGACAGACAAGCAGAGCAATGCCCCTGTCCGCCTCTTGCTCCTTTCGCCAGGCTCTCGGTCCCCCTTGCCCTCCTTCCCTGGGACCCCACATTCCCTCTCTCTATTTCTCACTAATGTTCCTAACATCAGGATCTGGATACTGAGTGCCTTCGCCGGACCGAACTGGAAACCAAATTAAAAGGCTTGCAGAGCTTCGTGGAGCTGATGAAAACCATCTATGAGCAGGTAATCGAGGTGGGGTCAGGGTCTCCTCCGTGGGCAGGGGACACTGAGACGGGGGAAGGAAGGAAGTCTGAGGGCATGGATCCTTCAGTGGTACTCATTTCACAGGACCCGGGCAGTTCCCCAAAGCCACTCTCAGGGAGAACCGTGTGTGTCTTCATGTGTGCTGGGGTGCCAAGGGCATGCAGGGGACGAGGTCCGTCAGGGCAGGCACTGGGAGGCTGGCCTCAGCCTGGGGCCCTGAACACCTATCCAGACTGAACTGATCTTGCTAATCCTCGACACCTAAAGTATAGGTACACACAGCCCCAGGTCTGATGGGCAAGCATCTCACCCTCCCTGCTTTGGGCAAAAGCAGGGAAGACTGGCAGTCAGCTTGTCCAGTTCCCAGACAATATTAGCTTCTAAAAAAATAACCTAGGAAATGCAGAGGGAGGAGCCTTCTCGTTTGTCTCCTAAGTCCTCAGCTGAACCTGGGTAGACAGTGACCCAGCGGGGCCTGCTGTGCTGCCCACACAGCCATCAGACGGGCCCCTGTTGGCCCCCGGACACTGCTCCTCCCCTCCACTGCTACCTTCTGGGCACCCTGCTGGACATGCCTCCTCCTCTCTACATTCTGTCTCAGAGGTGAGGGGTCAGAAGAGATGCTCTTGTGCTAACAGGCCCCTCCACGAGTGTCTTCTGATTAACTCAGAGTAGCAGAATTGTGTGTGTTGAAAACTGCTGGTGCCACTCGATGCCCATGCAGCCAAGCTCAGGGCAGAGATCAATCACTGCACAGTAAAAAGTTCTGCCTTGGGGGCCGGGATTTAGCTCAGTGGTGCTGCCACCCACCTTGAAAGTGCAAGGTCCCGAGTTCAATCCCTGGTACCAAAAAAATAAAAAATAAAAAAAGTTCTGCCTTGGACCCTGTGGTCTGCAGATGCCAGCTTCACAGCCTCGTCCTATGGAAAGGGAGACCAAACTTCATAGCTGTCCACAGCCACGCTCCTCACAAGCTGGCTCAGCTTCTTGGGGGCCCCAGAGGGACTGAGACCTGTCTGTGCCCCTTGGGGTGGCTTTGCAGACAGAACACTGCCAGCCTTGGGAGCAGCAGGAAGGCAGCATCCCTGGCAGGTCACCCGCACCTGCAGCCCTGAAAAATGTCCTGCCCAGCACTGCCTTCCACAGCCAGGCCAAGCCCTGGGCGCTCTCCAGGGGTCCTTGCCCAGAGGCTAGCTTAATTGGGCTAGGAGTTCCCCTGCCCAAACTCTCCCAGCCACCATGGGGCGGTGCTCCACTCTGCTCCCTCAGAATTTCAGCAAGCTCTGAGCTTGAGCTCTAAGCCAGGATGAGGCCCCCGCAGTTGTGGAGACCAGCCAGAAGCCACCTCCGAAACCAGTACACCAGGCAGGCCTTGCCAGAGACATGCCCACAAAACTTCTTGGCCCCTCCCCCAATAGCCAGGCCCACGGACTCTGTTTGGACCATTTCTGCTACTTTGGGCAAGCTATGTCTCCTCTCATGCCTCAGTTTCCTCATCTGCAAAATGGGGAGAGTCATGGTACCAGCCTGTGATGTGGCCTGTGATGCAGACCAAGCCCATTTCTTCCTTGCACAAGCGTTTGGCTCATGCCTAACAGTTGCCAGGCACTGCTAACCCAGCCAGAGCAAGACACCAGTCCCTCTCACCCCCACCCCCGTCCAGAAGGACATGGCTTAACCAGGAGGAGACAGGTAACAAGCAGGTAAACAAGGGTCTGAAGGAGATCACTCAGGAGGGGGCTCAGTAGCACTAGGATGCAAAGAATTCAGGTGATCTGATGGTCCTGGGTGGAGGGGAGAGCTTCAGGGCCTAGTCAGGGGCCTTTCCAATGAGGCGCAAGAGGATGCCCAGGGATGGGGAAGGTCTGGGCCAGTAGGAAGAGCTGTACAAAACCCTGAAGTGAGGGTTGCACTTGGGGACTACAGGGAAAGAAGGAGGCCGCTATGTTCAGGGCAGAAGAGCAGGAGGAGTCTTGGGTCAGGGAGAAGCTGAAGGGTCTTGGGCTTAGAGAGTTTGACCTTAGCTAAGTGTGATGGATGGTGTGGGTCCTGGGGGTGGGGTGCCTGGTGGTTCAGGGTCAGGCTCGTGCTCTTATAAGACTGCTATGGAGCCAGGTGTGGTGGAGCATGACTGTGATCCCAGCACTCAGGAGGCTGAGGCAGGAAGATCGCTGTGAGCCTGAACAGCAGTGATGTTATAGGTGCATTACACTTGTCCCTCAGTATCCTTGGGGAGTAGATCCATGAATCCTGCAGATACCAAAGTCTTCCACTGCTTAAATCCTTTGTATAAAATGCTATAGGATTTGCATATAACCGATGCATACCTCCCGTATACTTTTTTTCCCAGTACTGGGGATCAAACCTAGTGCTTTCACACTAAACTACATCCTCATCCCCCCCCACTTTTTTTTTTTTCTGTGACAGGATCTCACTAAGTTGCCCAGGCTAGGCTCAAACTTTTGATCCTCTTGCCTTAGCCTCCAGAATAGCTAGGATTACAGGCATGTACTACCATGCTCTCCTATATACTTTAAATCATCCCTACATTATTTATCATACCTAATACCATGTAAATGCTATGTAAATAGTAGTTATTACACTTTATTATCTTAGGAAAGAATGACAAGAAAAAAGTCTGTACGAGTTCAGTGCAGACACAATTTTTTTCCCAGCCCTGGTGGGTTGAATCCTCCAATGTAGAGCCCATGGATCCAGAGCAACAAATGCATAGCAGTTACTGTTACTTTCAGAAGCAGCAAGGTGGCAACTGGCATTGGAAAGTGAGTTTGTGTTTCTTGCCATAGCTGAGATGGCCTTTTGCTAAAAAGATTCCCCACACCACTGGATCTCTAAGCAGCACTGTCTAATATAATATAAGCCACATTTGTAATTTTAAGTTTTCTAGAAGCCACATTTTTTTTAAAGAAACAGAAAAAAATAATTTTGGTAATTTTTTTTCTAGCCCAATACATCCAAAATACGGTTATTTCAATGTGATTAATACAAAAAAAAATCAATAGGCTATTTTACATTCTTTTAATCATATTAAACCTTCAAAATCAGGTGTGTGGTAACACTTACAGTTTTTCTCAGTTTAGACTAGTCACATTATGACTTGTGTCCACCTCCCAGGACAGAGCAGGTTTAAGCAGAGGGAGGGGACACCCCACTTCCACCAGGGCTGCCTGGAGTGGAAGAAAAACATGGCAGAACATTAGGGGCCCCAGGAGGGCTGCACACTCTAGTTTCAACTTTCGATCAGGCCAGAAAAGCATTGCTGTGTAGGCTCGTCCTGCGTCCCAGGAAACAGCCCTCCTCTCCCCAATACACACATGCACACCCACAGCTAGTATACCCACAGAGCCAGGCAAGACCCCAGGCCATGCTCTGCTCAGGACCCCATCTGTACACTGCAGCCTCCTCTGTAACCCCTCCGTACTTCCCTGCCCCAGGACACAAGTTCACCCTCCCTTAGCCTCTGAGGTACAGTCCAGCTCCCTGGCACAAGCAGGGCCTGGATGCATCCAGCTTGAATGCTGCCTGCCCCACCCATAAGCTCCGGTTTCAGGGAGATTAGTTGCGGAATCTTCTGACAACCTCCTGCAGCTAGGCACACCTGCTGGGATCGGACCCCTGTAGAGAGATGCTGGGGCTGTCTAAGCAGCTAAGGAGGCCACTCCAGGGACTAGGCAGAGAAGCCACTCCAGAAATAGGCTGTTCTGCCAGAGACACTTCATCCCAGCTTCCTCTTCCTTTTACCAGTGTCCTTAGCCAGTGTGTACTGGGCACCTACCACATCCCAGGAACTGTACTACATGCTTTCCAGACTTAATCTTACTTAATCTCCCCAACAAGCCTATGAATTAAGGATAGCAATTAAGAGAACAGCTTGGATTTGAATGTGGGCTCAGTAACCAGGGGAACAGGAACACCTCCCTGCCTCAATTTGTAAAATCTGTAAAATGAGAAGAATGATAGCAGTACTTCACCAGGCTGTTGTGAGGATTTTTTTTAATAGATCTTAAAGCACTTAGAACAGCATCTGGTACCAAGGAAGCATTTAATAAACATTAAGTTTTCAGCTATATAATAATACCCATTTCACAAATGAGAAAACTAAGGCTCAGAGGGTTTGCACACTTGACCAGGGTTACCTGACTATTAAGGATAGGTTTTTGTTTTTGTTTTTCATCCCGGGGATCAGATCCTTTCGCTTTCGAGGCAAGCGGCAGAACTACTGAGCTAAATCCCTGGCGTCTAACTAATAAGAGGGGGTATTCAGAGTCCAGGGCCCTTAAGCTTTACACTTTACTAAACAGCACTAAGCTACCCCACAGGAGTTCCTATCCACACTTCCATGGGGTACTCAAGGAGAGTGGTCACACACAGCAGGCTCTGGCTACCAAAGAAAGCCTGAAGTGTACCTCGGCTTAATTCTTGCCAACTTGGGGAGGCTGAGGCCCATCCCAAGGTGGCCCTTCCCCGCCACAATCGAGCATTGTTATGCCCTCTGCTCCCTCAAGGGCAGCAAGTCGGGACAAGTCTTCAGATGCTCTGAGCTCTCCATTTCCTGTTTCTGTTTTCCACACTCCTGCTTAGTCTGCCTCTCTCCAGAAAGGGTCTGAGGCTGCTCCTCAGCTAGGTTTCACCAATCTCTTCCCCACTGAGGCATCTCCTGGCAGTCCCCTGCCTTTTCCTCGACTGTATCAAATGCCAGATCAAACCAGGACTGGAAGTGCCACTGGGGTTCTATCAGGACACCCCACATACTCTCTGGTCTCCACGACACTGCTGCCCAGGGTCACAGGGGTGGGAGGATTCAAGGAGCACACAGCCTGGAGTGAGCCTCAGGGAAGCAGTAAGTTTATTTCCAGCGTGCTCTGTGGACACGGAAGAGAAGGTGAAAACGTCGTATTTGTGGACAAGCACCTGCAGCTAGAGAGGAGCCCTGGGTGAACCTAGTATCAGAGCAGTGCCTCAGCCTCACACAGCCTGTACTGATTTCCTCTTTTTATTTTTTTTTAAGTAGGAAGATATTTATTGATAGGCAAGCTCCTGAGGGGCAGGAGAGGTCCCGAGCAGATAGCCCTGTGCCCATTTTCAACAAGGCAGGGCAGTGAGGTATAAGCTTGCCAGCCTCTAGCCCCACCCTGCTCCTCCATGCCAACATTTGTTCCAAACTAAGGAGCTGCCAGGCTGATGTGGGGCCCAGAGATGCACATGGCTGTGCCAGGCCTTTGGGGACCCCCGCCCCCGTCCAGTGAGGAGCGGAGGCCTGCCTCCCCCAGTCCAGTGTGGCCTCCTGCACCTTTTCTCCATCCGTCAGAAGGAGGGGACCCAGCCTGGGAGTGGGCCACAGGGAGACAGTGAAACTTGGACCAAGGGTGAGGTTCATGGAATGGGCCTCTGGGGCCAGCCCTCCCTGTCATCCTCACCTTGTTCCAGAAAGGGCGGAAGCTGGGGAGGGAGCTCAATGGCACCGCACCTGCATTGCAAGCGCAAGGTCCTGAGTTCGATCCCTGGTACAAAAAAAGGGGAGGCGGTAGGTGGGCAGAGGGCAGTGAGCTGCCTGCCAGAGTCCTCAGGGTGAGAGTCGAAGGTAGACAGGAGGAGAGCAGCGTGGCCCTCTCCACCACCCCTGGGGCTGAGAGACTGAGGGATGGCTGAGGGCCCTCATGCCCTCCCCACCAGCACTAACCTCCCAGTGCCTGTGCCTGGCCAGGAGCTGAAGGACCTGGCAGCCCAAGTGAAAGAACTGTCAGTGACCGTCGGCTTGGGCAACCGCTGCCATATCGACCTGAGTGGCATCGTCGAGGAAGTGAAGGCCCAGTACGACGCCATCGCGGCCCGCAGCCTGGAGGAAGCCAAGGCATACTCTCGGAGCCAGGTTGGATCTGGGTGTGCAGGGTAGGGCAGCTCTCCCTGAGCCACAGGAAAGGCTGTCTAGATGGCTGAGGTCTCTTGCAGCTTCCCCTATCCTGAGACCCTCTGAGAGGGGAGGAGGAAGCACAGGGCTGGGGGTGGGCGGACAGGGCAGATGGCATGCAGAGTGTGAGCCCAGCCCCTGCCGGGGGCAGCAAGAGAGAAGGAAGGCATAGCGTATGCCCTCCTGAGGGTCAGAGTCCATCCATCAGTACCAGGGCTCACCTGGGACAGCCAAGAGAAGTCATCCAGAGGGACCTGGCAGGGAAGAGGGGGGTGACAAAGGGGTGGCCTGCAGAGGTAGAAATGGGGCTGGGAGCTGAAAGAAGGCGGGGGGGGGGGTATGACTTCCTCCATGTCCCAGCAGCTGGAGGAGCGAGCTGCTCGCTCAGCTGAGTATGGGAGCAGCCTCCAGAGCAGCCGCTGCGAGATTGCTGACCTCAACGTGAGCATCCAGAAGCTCCGGTCCCAGATTGTCTCCGTCAAGAGCCACGTGAGTATCTGCAGGACCCACAGGGTTGGGGCTGGAGAAGAGCACTCGGGCTAACTCATGCATGCTAAGCACACTCAAGACCTGATGAGAGACCCTGAGAGGGCCAATGAGGGAGGATCATGTGAGCTCTGCACAGAAATGAGCTCTGTAAGCTGGCCAGAGCTGCTGGGATGGCAGGGAGCCCCCAGCATGCACACCCAGAGTCCACTGCCTCCCTCCTACCTGACCCAGCCATACTGAGAAAGGAATACAGGCCTAAGTCCCAGGCCGCCCTGAAGCACAGCTGGGGCAGCCTCCTTTAGTGACTGCAGGACTTCACTCTAGCCAAGGAAAGGGTCTTGTCAGGTCTAACTGAATTCCTGCTTGCTGCATTGCAACCCAGTATGAACTCAGGTGTGCAACTCCTCAGCCTCCATACATGCACACACACACACACACATACACACACACACACACACACACGCCACCCATGACAGAGGTGACTGCTGGCCCCAGCCCACTCCCCAGACTTCCTGCTCACCACCTTCTTCACTCTGTCTTGTGGGCTGCAGTGCCTGAAACTGGAGGAGAACATCAAGGCAGCCGAGGAGCAAGGCGAGCTGGCCTTCCAGGATGCCAAAGCCAAGCTGGCCCAGCTGGAGACCGCCCTGCAGCAGGCCAAGCAGGACATGGCACGGCAGCTGCGTGAATACCAGGAGCTCATGAACGTAAAGCTGGCGCTGGACATTGAGATCGCCACCTACCACAAGCTGGTGGAGGGCGAGGAGAACAGGTGCGGGGCCAGGCAGGCTGGGTGGATGGCAGAGGGAGGGCTGGGGACCCAGGCCCGCACAAAGTCAGCCTCCCCTCCAGGGTGACACAGTGGGCCCGGCAGGCCTGCATTCCAGGCTGGTTCAGCATCTCCTGGGGTCTTGGCCTAATTCATTAAACTCCCAGTTTCCTCTCTGGAAAGTAGGCTGACATAAACATGGCTTACCTGTTGTGAGGAAGGTTAATGTGATTGTACATGCAAATACACATCTATTTATATGCATTTACGAGCAAATGTTAGCTATATCTATACAGAGGAAAGAAGGGGCCGGACAGAGCTGGGTAGCCAGTGCCTCACAACAGGGCCACCCCAGAGCTGGAAGTGACAACCAAGAATTGCACTCTACTTCCCAGACCCTGGGCCCCAACCTCAAAGGAGCTACAGCTACAGGCTCCCTTCACATTCTGCCATCTTCCCCCCCCCTCAGGATGGACCTGCCCTCCGCCACCACTGTGGTCAGCACTGTGCAGTCCTGGCCCAGACCCGGTGAGTCAACCTGTCCAAGAGCCCACAGTGGGGAGGGGCACCGGGTGAAGGGGGTCATGACTTCAAAGGCATCATTTAAGTGGCTCCCAAACCTCCAGCCCCTTCCCTGCCCCACCCCTTGTGTCCCCTGTAGCTGCCTCCAAGCCAGGCCTCTCCAAGGCCCCCTCGAGAAGGAAGAAGAAGAACCACAGAGGCCCTGTGATCCAAACCACAGAAATGTCAGAGAAGTACCTCTCTCAGGAGTCAGAGGCCTCAGAGTAATGCAGGAGCCCAGGAGCCCCAGGACACTCCGACTACAGTGGGAGGGACTTAAGCTAGACTCAGAAAATCACCCCAAAACGTCCAAGTTGGGAGGGGAGACAAAGCCTGATACAGAACTGAGAGGAGCCGGGGTTCCAAACTGGGACTGCTATTTTGTGGATGGCCGGGGAGAGAGGTAAGCGTCACCAGCTCCACTCCAACATCATTGTCTCCGTCCTCTCTTCCAACCGGCTGGGTAAACTGGAACTTGGGGAGTCAGTTTGTGTCCACCTCCCCACTCCTCTGAGGCTCTTCCTCCAACACAGGGCTCTCACCAAGGTGCTTCGACTCTTTTGCCCAATGCTTGCCCTAAACTCCTCCCTCAAGCCTTCCCTTGCCTCTGCCTCAGAACTGGGGCTGGTGCCCGTGCCCCTCCCCAGGCTCTGGGCTGGGCTAGGAGGACCACTCGGGCTCTATGCTGTGTCTGGACTTCCAGGGGAGGCTGGTGCTGAGGCTTGGCTTTCCTGCCCTTGGGCTCCCCAGGCCCCTGACAGTATTAGGGAGTAAGGGGAGGTGGGGCCCTGGCCACTGGAGATCTGAGCCTGGACCTTAGATCAGCCTGGACATCTTCGCCCAGGAGAGCACAGTCAGAACCAGGTGCCTCCAGCCAGCCCCCCTCCCCCTCCCTAAGGTTCTCCAGCCACAGTCACCTCCCTGTGCTTCTGGGATTCATCAGAGCCTGGGACCTGAGCTCTGTGCCCCCAGCCCAGGTCTCTCCCAGCCTCGACACCTGCCTTTGGTGCACTAGGCCCTCCAGACTCCTAGCCCATCCTTGTGCTGAAACCCCAGCCCATTTTCCCTGACTTCCACTTCTCAGGGCCCTGTTCTCCTCCGCACTGCACCACACAGCCTGGCCCCACCCTCTCTGCATTCACTGAGGATCCCAGGCTGCCCACCCTAAAGACTTCATTTTCTCTTCTTCCTCCTCATATCCACTCCCCCTGCCTGTAGTGGGCCATGAGGAAGGCACAGTCCAGGCAGATCTGGGAGCTTCTGAGCCCTGATTAGGCTGGGAAGCCCCGGTCGATCTCCTTAAAATGGCTCACCCAAAGAGAAAACTTCTAATTCACCAGGAAGACCTGGGGTTGGTAGGAGTGTTACTGCTCCCCTCTCTGGGGGGAACTGGCAGGTCCAGCCTCAACTCCTCAAGCCACTTCCTCTCGCCCTCTCCCATTCCCCAACCCACCCCTCTCCTCGCCCCTTTTAGCCTGCCTCTGATCCCTCCATCTCATTTTCCAGGACGGGGTGGGCTAAGGCCTTGGCAGTGCTGATGGGCCACCAACTCTTTCAGGCCAAAGGGAGCTGGGCCAGCTGTTCATCCCTGATGTCCCCAAAGAGGGTGCTGATTGCTGCTTTCTCTCGGGCTCTTTATTGGTTTCCAAGGGAGCAAATCCTCAGTGGGATGAGATATATAAAGTATATATTATTTTTTCATAACTTATGTGGCTTTTAACTTATTGCTTCCCTTCCTGTTTCTGCATGATCAGTGCTGTGTATACTATCTGGAATTTAGACAACACATATCCCAGCCACCCCACCTGACTGGGCAGTGCCCCCCTCTCCCTGCCAAGGGATGAATAAAGTGTTGAGATTTTGTCCATGGATGAAACTGTGCATCTGTTTTATCTCATCTCCGAGGATGTCAGTCACTGGACAACCAGACTGACCACGGCATGATACGGATCCCTTCCATGTCCTGTGGAGGAGGCCAAAGATCTCTACCCATCTGTGCTCCTAGGTGTACTTCTCAGCTGGTTCTAGGAACCACACTGGCACAAGACGATGTCCCGACAGAGAGGTCTGGGCAGGGGAGGTAGATTCCAGAGGAGTCTCCTCCAGGTAAATGGGGTGTTCAGCTAGCGGGAGAAGGGCGCCGCGGTGGCAGGGTTGTACACTGATGCGCTGCACGTGGGCTCCCAGGCACTCGCAGTAAGGGTTGTCTGCTTGGGTTGGTCTGGGGAAGGCCGTGTCCTCACAGCAGTGTGCTGGGTGCTACAGGGAGGCCCAGGCCGTCCGCACAGCCCTCCCTTCTTCCGCCTTGGAATCATCACTGTCAGGCTGGGGCATCTGGGGACCTTCTGTTGTTAACCCTCCGGTCAGCACCATGAAGTCCCTGGGCGGCGGCAGCAGTGATGAGGACTGAGGCTGTCTGGTCTTGGGCACGGATCTCCCGAGCTAGGCAGTCCCAGCCTCATCAATCTGTTGTGAAGCTTTAGAGAGATGATGCATGATAAAAGAATTTAGCGCCAAGCCTGGTACCTAGTAAGTGCTCGATAATAATGATAACAGCAGACACTGCGTTTGAGGACCTTGCCTCCATCCCCAGTGGAGCTGAAATCCGGCCCCTCCCTGGCCCAGAGGACCTGACTTTTGGCCCAACTTCACCTGCTCCCTCCTCCCCAGGAGAGGCAGGGCTCAGACACAAGTTTGGGGAAAGCCGACGATTAGGGTAAGGGAAGTGACCTCACCCTTCCTCTTCCTTGCGGAGCTGTCTGCCCGGGGCGCCTTCCGTCAAGGAAAGGTCAGCTCCCTCCAGCCCGCCTGTGCCGCGGCGACTACTGCCCTCTGCTGGTAGTGGCCAGACCAGCACGCGCCCCGCGAGCTAGCGCACCGTCCTCTCTCCTAGAGGAAGGAAGGGAGGTGGAGAGGTGGTGTTTCTCAACTCTAAACTTAGGACTCTGGTTCCGTCACGCTTGGCTCAAATTTCAGGCCTCGGCTCTCAGAGACCCCTGGGGCTGAGTCCCCTCTCACCTCCCACTGCACTCCCCACAGCCCATTGACCTCAGTCTCTGACCCTACCTTCAGATCTGGCTCCCCACCTTTCAGGTCTAGACCCAGTGTCAAGTCCTCCAGAGACCTCCCTAAATGTCCATCTAAGGAGCCCCACCCGTCTCTGATACAGCACACAAGGAATCTTGCCTCAGTGATACCAGAAATTAAAACTGAGGCCACAACATGAATTCACAAAAAGCTTTAAGAAAGGAGAGAAAAAGGAGAATGGATTTGAGCTCGAAGGGAAGAGAGTGAAGGGCGTGCAAGTCTGACAGAGAAGATCAGACTGGCCCATTAGCAAAAGAACAGGACTGGGTTTTATGGCTTCCCTGAGGAGAGCTGGGAACCAGTAGTTTTCCACCGAGTCATGAGTACCACATTTTTCTTTGTGTTTTAGGAGATTTCCTTCCTATAGGATATGGATTGGGCCATCTCATCCTTGGAGACATCCTGCTGTGTGTGTTCCTCCCTCCCCCTTGTACAGTGGACCTGGTCCCTTAATAAGGGTGGGAGGATGGGGGTTTGCAGTCCATACATGGTTAGCAAGGGCAGATGGGGAAAAAGAGACACGTCCTCCCCTCTAATGGGTAACAGGTCATGGATCAAGGACTGAGAATCCCTCCATCTCCTGTTCCCCACAGGGATTTCTGTCTTACTTCACTTCCGTGCTTCTTTGTTTGCTGCCTTATCACTGCCCTGGGCTGCGTGCTATGCTGTACTTGGCCAAGCCTGCGTGATGCCCATTGATTTTTCCTGGGTACACCAGGTGGCATCCAGTCCGGAAAGGAGAATACAGCAGAGAGATTCAGGGCATGAACTCGGAACTGGGGTACTGGGAGCTGGAAGGGCAGAGGGTGATATAATGTCCTAGATTAGAAACACAGGAGGCAAGACCAGCCTTAGGCTGAAAGAGGAGGCCTTACCCAGCCCCAGGGGCCCAGGCAGGGCTGAGGGGTGTGGTTCTTGGACGTGGGGTCAGCAGAACTGGAGAGAGTAAAAGTTTTTCCTTTGATTTGCAACAGCTTAAAGACTGGGTGATTGTCCTGACAAGGTGGCCCAATCCGAGTGGGCCTCCAGGAGGTGAGCAGATGCGAGGTCCTGGAGAGGGGGACCCACATGTCCCCTGCCAAAGCCCTGCGTTCAGAATCAACAGACACTGCCCCTTCTCTGCTAGCTTTTCTTATTCTTCTAGTGTTTTCAAGGAAGGAAACTTACCCCACTACATCCCCACTCAGGTATGTGATTTGGGTGGGGGTCACTATAGCCACTTACTTTCTACCCAAAACAGAGCCAGAAGTCGCGTGTGATCACATACACACGAAACCCCAGCACCCTAAAAGACTGAGACTGGAGGACTGCAAGTTCAAGCCCCATGGGCAATTTAGTAACTTACCAAAACCTTGTCTCAAAAGTTAGTAAATAAGCCGGGTGTGGTGGTGCACACCTGCAATCTCAGCACTTGGGAGGCTGAGCCAAGAAAACTGCTACAAGTTCGAGGCCAACCTGGCCTACATAGTGAGTTCCAGGTCAACCTGAACTTAAAAAAAAGTAGGTAAATAAATAAATGAAGATGTAGCTCAGTGTGAAAGCCCTGGGTTCAAGCCCCAGTACAGCAAAAAATACAACAGACAAAACACTCCTGCCCTCACAGGTAGCACCAGCATGGTACAGCCGCACCACTGAGGTCCACCACCTCCTGTCAAGAACCCCCCTCATGAAGGGACGGGGTTGCCTCACACCGCACTCAGCGCTCCCTTAACAAGCATTTATTGATCCTACGGAGTCCCACGCGTGCTCGTGACCCAGCGGGGGGGGGGGGGGGGAACCAGACAGTGAACAAATCTACCCAAATCCCTACCCTTTTAGAGCTCACATCTCATCAGGAAAGACAGACCAGAAAGAAATGTAGTAGTGTAGAAGATGCAGCATGGGGAATGCTGACCGCAGGGCCTATTCACAGGGAGGTCCAGGAAAGTCTCCCAGGAGACAGGGCAGCAATAAACCAGAAGGAGGTGAAGAAAGGAGCCATGTGACAGCCTGGGGAAGAGCAAACCAGGCAGAGGGAGAGCAAGGGCAAAGGCCCTCAGGCAGGACCCTGCAGAAGGGAGACCTGTGGGAGGGAGGAGAGCAGAGCCCAGCTGTGCCCGGCCTCATGGCCATGCTAAACTTTATCTCTGACTCAGAGAGACCTCAGAGTCAAGGAGAGGAGCGGCTGGGTCTGACCTCCACGGCAGACAGCAGAGGGGTCTGGAATGCTCTCAACCTGCATGTGACAAGCAACAAAAGAGAGAAAAGGCCTTTTCTGCCCATTTTTGTTCCATAATTTCCACTTCAAAGAAACAAAAAGAAGTATGTTTTCACTGGGACGGTCTGTGGCTCACCCCTCCTGCCCAGGAAGGTCAGCTCCCTGAGGCAGTGCCACCATGTGTGACTTGCCCATGCCCACATCCCCTGCCTTGCAAAAGGCCCGGCGCCTGGCAGTGCTCACCAAACACTCACTGAGGGTGGGTGCTGACACACCAGGGGTGAAGACTCGGCACCGCACTGCCCCGTTCAACAGGCGGAGTCACTGCCTAGGTCTGACCCAAAGTCCCATCCCGCCCTCACTGTCACACAGGGCCAGCTCCCTCAACTTCACCAAAGGGACATGCAGGCTCCAGGGTCACCAGGGCCTCAAACCACCAACCCAGAGCCCTCCCAGGGAAAGGGGCCGTCCCTGGGACTCTCTCTAGGGAGAGTGGGAGCAAGGTGAGTGTGCCCCACGCCCCACACCCACACACACACTAGTGGGTGTGCGTCTATGTTTCAACCCCGCCTCTGACTCCTGTCCCTGCCTGTGCCGGGGTTTCCCACCTCTGAAGGCTCCGAGTGACCCCTGCCGACTGCTGTCCCATCCACCCTACCCCTGGGGACTAGGGCAGTGCCAAGAGTAGCTACTCAAATTAGGCTTTGGCCTCAGCCCTGCTCCAACGGCTGTGACTCACAGGGCAAACAGTATTCCCACCTGGGCCTCTTCATCCCTGTTCTCCCTGGGGTCGGTGAGGGTCGCCTGGCACATAGATTTGCAGACAGGGCAAACCTGTCTTCCCCAGCCCAGGACCCCCTGCAGGCTCCCTGGAGCGTCTCTCTAGGTATTGGGAGCTGAACTTGAAAGATGCAGGTAGAGAAGAAAGTACCAGGCCTCCTGGACAGGGCACAGTGGGTCCTCTGACCCTGCCCCTGGCTTCAATCTCTCTCCTCCCATTGCCCGCCCCCCCCTTTTTTTTTGGTACCAGGAATCAAACTCTGGACCTTGCACTTGTGAGGCAGGTGGAGGCACCATTGAGCTACATTCCCGGTCCCCATTGCCCCTTCTTAATCATCCCACACACCTGCAGAGCTACCCTCCAAAATGCCCTTCCTTCAAGCCCTCCAAGGCCCTGTGCCACCCACTAGGCAATCACAGTCCTCATGGAGCTGAGCTGGTGGCACTGACATGTCCATCTCACTGTGCTGAGTCGGGAGCCCAGTGAGGAGTGAGGGGTGGCCTTCGGAGACAGCCACAGGTCCTCAGGCACACGGCTCTCTGCCAGCCTCCCTGCAGGAGTCCTGAAGACACTGGTAGATACAAATGCACCATCGAAGCCCACATCTGCACGCAAGTTTGCACACACCCTGGCCAGTGCTCATGTGCACTTGTGTCCACATAAGCTGGGGTAAAACTAGACTGTAGTCAGACAGACCTCATTCTGAACCCCAGTTCGTCCTTACCACTCCCTTGCTCTGTGCCACCTTCAGAGCCTCGGTTTCCCCAACTATGGAATTAGGTAAAAAGGCTGCCTCTGTAAAGTTTTAAAGACTAAAGGAGCTAATATGTGCAGCGGGCATGGTACACAGCAAGCGGTCTGCAGTGTCAGCAAGCAGAACCTTCCCTTCAGGCCTAGCATGACCGCGACTAGAAAGTGAACACAGGGGTCCCCATCCACAGTTTGAGGCAGGGAAGCTCCTCAGCCTCCAGCCTCCAGCACAGGCACATGTGTGTATGTGAGTGAGCAAGCATGCATACACATGCATAAATATGTGCTCTTGTGTCTGCCGCTCTCAGAGGCTGAATAGCTTCTAGCTGAGCTCAGAAGCACATGGGCTCACAAGGGAGCCTGGATCCTCTCACCAGCCTGTTGGGACAGGGCCTGGCCGGATTCCTGCATTCCTGCTGCCTCCCAGCTTCCTCTTGGCCACAGAAGCAGGACTCACAGTGGAGGCCTTGGAGGCCCACCCTAGGCTTTGCTTCGGTGCAGTGAGTTGGGGGAGCCCTGGAGGGCTCCCTTGAGAGCGGGGGAGCCTGAGGCCCTTCTGCCAACCCTCCAGCTGGCCTGACGGTCATCTCCCCACAAGCTCACAGTTGCTGAGACTATGCCTGGGGTCTGGCAGGAGGTCTAGGTGTCCCGAGCTGGCCAGTACCTCGGTGTCCTCCTCTCTCTAGGACCTAAGTTCCTTCGGAAAACCTTGCTCTGCCAGGCCACTCCCATGGTCACCCTAGGTCTGGGGCTCAGAAGAGGAGTTCCCTGTCTTGTGTCTAAGGCTGAGAACAACCAGAGCTGACAGGCTGACTCTGGGGACCAGGGACCATGGCCAGCCACAAGGTCCTGCTGGCTTCAAGGTCACCCTTGAAAGTGTAGCTTTAGTCACCAAGCTCCCAAGTTTTGAGACTCCAAAGGGCTGATCTGGACCACCACCACCCCCGGCCCCTGGGAGGACCTGCAGCCACACTCAGGAGACAGTGGGCCACTTTCCTTTGTCCTCTGAAAAATAAACTAGCCCCAAAGTAGCCAGTGCCACCCAGTAAGGCCCATTCATCCCCCTTTCGTTTCCCTCCAGAATTAGTCAGGGCTACTTCACCTCAAGTTTGGGGGGTAGCATGCCCTCCAGCAGGTGACATCCCAGAACCATGGATGTAACCTATCTCCTCATTTGACAAGTGTAACGTGAAGAAACTGAGGCCCAGGCAGAGGAAGGGCCTTGCTCCAAGCTACACAGCCTGTGGGTCAGCAGAGAGGACACTGGAGATCCTCTCTGCTGTCTGCCCTGTGCCCTGGGACTCCTCAGCTAGTGGGGAGAAAACAGAAAGCAAGCCACACACACAGAAATCAAAATCAGTGAGTGTCCCCTCTTCCCAGGCCCAGGGTCCTTCTGGAACTGCCAGGGCAGGACGTGGCTAGGATGAGAGTGTCACTGGGGTGGCCACAGCCAGGTCCAGATCTGGGAAGGGGATCTTGAACATAAGAGACCCATGCCTCTCTTTTATTGAGATAAGAACACAGAAAAAGAGCACTGGACTGGGAGTCAGGGTCTCTGGTTCTAGTCTTGCCTCTGCCAGTAACTTGCTGGAGGAACTTAAGCCTCAGTTTACCCATTGGTAATATAGAAACAGGATTTGCAGTCCCCACCCCACGCTGCCAGAACCTGCCCTCTAGGGCTTGTGTGTCCTTCAACCCCAGAAATGTGCCTCCCCACTCCCCTCCTGTAAGTCTACGGCCCCAGCTGAGGGGTGAGCCCGTTCCAGGCCCCTCAGAAAGGAGGAGAGGTCGAAGCTTCTGACTCTCCCCCGCTCCCCACTCAACCACCAAGAGCCACAGCCAGCCCTAAGATGGGGTGGGGGCGACAAGAGGCCCTTCCTTTTGGGGCCCAGTCTGGTGGGGGAGGGAAGCTGGGACATCAGCCTTTGCTGCTGGTTAACACTCAACAGCTCCAGCCAAGGGGCCCGGGATGTAGCTCAGTGGTTTCGCCGCCTGCTGCGCAAGCGCAAGGACCCAAGTACCAAAAAAAAAA
>NW_004624816.1:204696-217869 GCF_000247695.1 Heterocephalus glaber
CACCCTCTAACAGCCGAGGAAACTGAGGCAGGACATGTGGGACTGCAGGACAGACTCAGAGGCTGGCGGGGGGGAGCGGGGGCAGGAATGTCTCACACTGCTGGGTTTTCTTTGAGAAACCCGGCTGGGCAGCGGGGCACTAGGTCCGCAGGGCGGGGCTCCGAAGCCTCTGACATCTGGAGTGCGCCAGCCCGCGGGCCTGCGTGTCCGCGCAGAGAGGCCGCTCTGGGCGGCCCCGACAGGAAGAGACCGGACGCGGGCGGCGCCACCACATCTGAGTGCCGCCGCATTCCGAAGGGCCCCGCTTGGGGCTGGTGAAGGAGTCTTCCAAAGCCGGTCGGGCACCGCCCCCTGCCGGCCGCTGCGGGCTGCTGCAGCTCTGGAAGAACACGGCTGGTGGGAGTGGAATGGGAATCTACCCGCTTCCCCGCCGGACTCCCTGGTCCTGAGGGGCCCACCACCGGCAATAACTCATCAAGCCAGAACTTAGCAGACCGGCCAAGCCTCTGAGCCACCGCAACCTCCACCCACCCCAGCCTTCATGCCCCCCACCTCTCCATGCCCCCCACACAGCACCCACACCCTCTGCACTGGCTGCACCCAAGCAGAACAAGTGACCTGCAACTTCTGGACCCCCTTGCCCAGGAGGTCAGCAGGACTGCAGCCTGGCTCTGAGCCTTTGCACCCCTCCAAGCCTACTTGTCACTGCTGCTGATGCCCAGTCCTCCTCCTGCCCATAGCCCAGACTGGCTTCCCCTACCCTCAAAGTCCCCCAGCACTGCTGACTCCCCTTAAGGAGTCTCAAAATATCAGGAGCCATAAAAAGAATTAAGATGTGGGCTGGGGGGCCGGGGATTTAGCTCAGTGATTCCTCTGCCTGCCTTGCAAGCACAAGGTCCTGAGTTCCATCTCTGGTACCAAAAAAAAGAATTAAAATGTGTTTTGTGTATGTACCAACTCCCCATGATGAGTGTGATCATTATGTACTATGAACATGTACTAATAAAAATAAAAGTTAAAAAAAAATAGGCTGGGGTTTTAGCTCAGTGGCACAGCACCTGCATGGCTAGCACAAAGTCCTGAGTTCCAACCCTAGTACCAGAAAGAAAAAAAAAAGACTGCCCTGAAAAAGAACAGCAGCTGGAGCCACTTACCATGGGCAGACACTGCATCCATTCACACATTTAAGCAGCATGCCCACAGCAAGCCTTGCACGCCCTTGCCTCACACACACACACACAAACGCATGCACACTCAAGCATGCACACGCGCGCACACACACACACGCCTTAGTGCTTGCTTCTGGGACTGGCCCCCCAAGGATTTCCCTCCTGGGCCCCAGAACCTTAGCAACTGTGCTTCAGAACACTGGACACTGTCGCCGCTCCCTGACCAGAGCCCAACCCTTCCCCAGCAGTGTGTCCAGTCCTTGGGCAGTTCCCTGGCAGCAGATGCGGGCAAACCCCATGGATTCCAGCCGCCGGAATTCCACCAGGCAGCATGAGTCTTTCCCTGGGCCCTAAGTTTCTGAGTTGGTTGAAAGAGGCTGCTTGTAAGACCCCTGCCAGACCTGCCCCTTTGGGATTCAGGATGGGCGTGGGCTTGATCAAGTCAGGATGTGCTCTCCCCTTCCAGATCACTGTACTTTGTATACAGTAAGTGCTCACTGAATGCATGAACTAACAATTGTTCACAGGCAGTGGCCTTGTTCTCAGCCCAGGCCCTGAGAGAAACTACACCATCTGCCTCCCACACCCTGGGCCTGCCGACTACTGGAAGCCATGTTAGTGGCCTGGAGGCTACAATGATCTGTGGACAAATCTTGCTGGCTCCTCTTCCTTCAAGTCCCTTGGGGCCTAGCACAAGCCTGCAGGCCAGGAGAAAAAGATAGTCCAAGGTCCCATGTGATCAGATGTGTACTTTTAAATGTTCCCATTTAGAGGACTGTGAACCAAAAGTCCTAGAGGGTTGGACTTCCCTCATCAGCTCTGAGCTTCCCATCTGGAAAGTTGGGAGGAATCTGCTCATCATGGTTCTCAGAGCATGCTTGACGGGCTACAGGCTGAGAGGGGGTGGAGACCCATCTGAGCTTCCCCAGATGAAGGATGCGGGAGGCAGCTCAGGGCCATGAAGGCTTTCTCACAGCGACAGCTTCCCCCAAAGGTTGCCAGGGCAAGGTAGTGAGTTCCCCATTGTGGTAACTATTCAAGTCCTTAACTAGTTAGCACCAATGAGGTACCAAGATACAGAGCCGGGGCACCCTGGGCACTGTTCATCCTGGTGGATGGGTAGAATACAGCATGAGAGACTAGGGCTAGACAATGGGCAGAATTGGATTCCACACCTACAAGGAACAGGATTCCCTGAGCCCCAAGGCTTTTAGGAGGGGTTTAGTCCTTTCTGCCTAAGCCAGAGGGATGAGATAGGATACAAGGGTCCCCCCTGGGGGGGGGGGCCTCTGCACGTGGTGTCCTCATGGGTTTGGCCTGGTTTTCTCCTCTCAGCAGAAGTTGCTTTGTCAGCCTCCCTGGAAAAGCTCTGTGCAATCTGGAGCTGGAAGTGTCAGTCAGGAGGCTCTGACAAAGGCGGAGGGAGGAGAGGCCTGGGGCAGGGCTCTGCTGTGGCAGAGGGGACCAGGGCCAGGAGTCATGGGTGCTAGAGCCAGCTCAGGCTCCTTGGAGCGCAGGGCTGGGCTGGGCAGTATCTCCATGCTCCCAAGTCCCATGCTTCAGGACTACTTCGAGCTGGGCACGCTCTCTGTGAAACCCACCCACTCACCTGCAGGTACCCTAGGACAGGGGCTATTGCAAGGACCAAATTAAATCTGCCTTTTCTGAAAAGGGCTCTGGGAATATGGATCAGGGCTTCTACCTCCAAGGCCAAATTCCAAAAGGAAGCATTTGGCACACAGGGGACAGGGAAGCCCGACAATGCAAAACGTGTCCCACCCAACAGCTGGCAAGAGGATGGAGAGGGGCTTGGGAAGCGAGAGCTGCAGGGAGCACTGCAGGCAGAGAAACACATCCAAGTGTCGGGGGAAGGAGGCAGCTTGGAGTCTCAGGCCCTGCCCCTACCAAGCCCCTACTGCTGGGATGTGGCTGACCTGAGCAGACCCCCACCCTGGGAAGCCGACCCTTCTTAGAACTCCAGTCTCCTGGAACAGAGAGAGAGACCCTGTGGGGATCCCAGCCAGGAAGCAGGCACCCAGGTGCCAAGGAAGAGGTCCAGGGCCAAGTGTGGGTATGGCTGGTGTGCTCCAGGCCTGGGAGCAACCACAAGCAAAGGGACCCTCCATGGAGCCGAGGGTCTGGTGCCCCGACCCACTCCTCACTGTGCAGCAAAGGAAGCTGGGCCTCAGAAAGAAGGGGGTCACCCAGCCAAAGTCACACAGCTACCAAGCTGACGCTCCAGCCCAGCAGAGGCCTTTTCTGCTTCCCCATCCCAGGTGCACCCCTAGAGCCTTCAGAAGTCAGCAGTGGCTGCACAAGGCGAGGGTCAAGGCGGGGGGGCCTCAGTGCCAGTGCTGGGACACAGAAGCGGGGGTTCTGCCTGGGCGGATGACAGCAGCTGGAGGCAGGGAGGCAGGCCTGTCCTCTCCCCCACCTGACAGGAGGCTTCTGTTACCTCATAAGGTGCTTTTTCCTTCCCTCTTCCCTCAGCTCCTAACAAAGAACCTGGAGGGAAAGAAGGTGGAGGGTGGGGCAGCACCTTGGAGCAGAACCCTTTTCTCAGATGGGGGGGTCCCCTCCAGGCAGCCCCTGTCACCGAAAACCGGCAGCCCTGGGTTCCTGTCCCTGTCCCTGTGGGACCGGCTGTCCACAGGCAGGTTAGGATCCCTTTACCAACACTACTTTTCTTCATACCCCACGATGGCTGAGCTGGCCCTCCTGACCCCCCAGGTACATAGCCAGGCACCTGCGGAGAAGGGAATGCTCCCATGGGAACCCACACTTCCTGTCTGCCTCCTGGGGACAGGGAAATCAGGCTCCCACGGTGGGAGCCGCCCTTCAGGGCCCAGGGTCTCTGGCCTTTTCTCAGGGGGCACCTCCAGGAGGGCAGCTGCCCAGGCCATGTCTGGCCTCACCCTCAGAGATGGGTCTAGGGCCCAGAACCAGAGGCAGGGGCGGCACAGTGCAGTTCAGCTGCCCCCACATCATTCCCAAGGCAAGGGGGCCCTGCCTGACTTTGGAGTGGTGTCTGTCAGTGGACTCACATCCCCCTCAGGCCAGTCACCATGATGGAGAGCGGATGAGGGGAGACACTAATGGTGGGTGGTGGGCAGCTTTAGCACCCCTCAGCCCCAGTCTCCTCCTCTGTGACTTGGGAATGAGAAGATCCTCTCAGAGTTGCTGAGGGATCCCGGGGGATGACAATGGAGATGGTGCCCTGACAGAGGCCCTTTGCGGGGAAGTCTCTGGCTCCCAGGATCTCTGAGCTGCTGGTGCCAAATCCCGCTCCAGCCCCTCCAACCCCTATCAGATCTTCCCAGGGAGCCACCAGGAAGGAGGAGGAGACTGCTGTGGCTGAGGCTGCTCCAGGGGCCCTTAGTCACCGAGGGACATCCTGGGAACACTCACAGCCATACCAACAACAGGGCCAAGAGTACCCCTGCCAGGCGGGCCCCTCTGCACTCAGGCCACCGTGCCCTGGGCCCAGTGCATGGCTGTGTGTCTGCTGTGCTGCGGGGTAGCTCGGCCACACCCTGGTGACTCAGGGCTATGGCATGCACCTGCCAGGACAGTGGGAGAACAAAGACACTAGCTCAGGGCCTGTGCATCCGGTCTGAGTCACACACAGACACACCCAGCCAGGCGTCTCCACCCCTCCCTGCCAGTCCCACCTGAGATCAAGGGCTCCCCGCGCCCTGCTGCAGTGGCAAAATGGAGGCAGCCCCTCGCCCTGACAGGGCATGCCAAGGGCAGCCGGCTGAGCTGGGCCCTGGGAAGCCAGAAGGCTTCAAGTCAGGCCAGGACCCAGCCTACTGCTGGGCCCCAGACTCCAACTCAGCCCAGGAGGCAGAGCACCTGGAGGGAAATGGAGGCAGAAGGGAGAGGCACCCTATGAAGGCCATCATGGGCAGCCTGGGTCAGGGGCTACTTTGGACACAGCCTCGACCCTGGCCCCGAAATCTGGCCCTCCAGTGTATGGGAATCATGACAAGGTGAGACAGCCAGCCCTTTAGGTGACCACTCTGGTTAAGAACCACGAGGTGCAGGCCCAGCTTCAGCACCTAGAACTCAGGGTGAGGCTTGTGGGAGGTCAGGCCTCACCCTGCTGTGCCGCAGCAGCTCAAAGAAGGAGCCTCGGCTCCTAGGCAAGGGTCTCGAGCAAGGAACAGCTAGCAGGTGGGGTGGGAACGGTGCATCACCTGGCATAGAGGGACCCTAGGCCGCAGGCCCTGCCTCAGCAGACACCAAGCCCTAGAGTCTGGAACCATTGCAGGACCCCTTAGGGCCATGCCTGACTCAGAGGGTGGAGGGATCCTGCTGCCACCACGGTCCCCAACTGATGCCACAGCTAACAGCTACCAGCCGAAAGGGAGAAGGAAGGAGCATCAGGGACTCCGTGGAGCAACACGACCAGGCCCTCCTGAACTCCCCACAAACCCCAGGGTACCTGACCGGCCACACAGCCAACCTAACCCTGGCCGGGCCCGGCCTGGCCCCCAAGCTGTGTCCAGCACCAGTCTGCACCTGCCCTCACCTTCACCCCAGCTCTCTTGACTGTACTGGCCCCCGCCCCCAATCTGCACCACTCCCCAGGTTCGACCCTAAATAAACTTCACTCCCAGTCTGGGTGCCACTCTATGCCTCAGCCTTCCCCATCCTCACCAGCCAGCCCCAAACCAGTCCCGTCCCCAACTCCCATACTACACTGCCCCAAATCCCAGTGTCAAATACCCACTCCACACCCGCAGCAGCTCCCCAAAGCCTCCCTTCCAGGCAGGCCCTTCCCTAACCCCAGGCCCTGCTCCACATCCCAGGAGCACCCACACCTGCCTCTGCCCTCACCACCAACCCTAACCCGAACTCCCCATGCCCCAAGAGCCCCACTTCTACCCCAGCTGCCCCCTGACACTCAGGAACCTTGCTGGACAGGGCTCAGGAAGCTCACTGCCTGAGAGCTGGGACAGGGCATGGACCCAGAGTAGTGGGACAGCTGCCCACGTGCCCAGGCTGAGTCGCCACAGAGAGGCAGGGACTGGGGACAGCAGGGCCTACAAGCACCAGCAGCCCCTGGCCCCAGGGCTCCCCACAGCTTCAGGCAAGAACTTCCCTGAGTCAACCAGAGTGGAGACCCCTGGCCTGCCTCCCTGTAGGGCTAAGGCAGTCAGCACCACTGTGCCTGCCCAGCTAGGAGCCCTCTGCAGTACAGGCCCAGGCCACTCCTCCACCCAGACCGGGCGGCACTCAAACCTCAAGGGAGGAGCCAGACCCAGGCCCCCAAAATGAGTGCCAGAACACCCAGAGCCCAGCACCCTCCAACACCCCAGCTCTGCCCCTCCACAGAGCTCCCCCACCTCCTAAAGGCCCCTCGGGCTGTGTGGGGCCCACACCACCCCGCCAGCTGGCATCTAGACACAGGCCTCTGCCTGCCCTCCACTCCAAGGCAGCTTTGACAGCCAGCTGAGAGGGTGCCTCCTCAGCTCCCGCTGTGACTGCTGTCACGGGCTCCCCAGACCCTCTCCACAGGCACAAGCACCACAGGTCAGCCAGAGCAGCCTTCTCAGCCCGCCCCTATGAGAACAGGTGCTCCCTCTTTGGCCTGTGCTATCTTGTCAGAAGCCCCAGCCCACTGAGGAGGAGAGCTAGGTGCTGTGGCCCCAGGCCCCTCTGTGGTGGGCTAGGAAGACCCAGGGAGTTTGCAGCATGAAACTCAAACTAGGCCTCAGCCAGGCCAAGGCTCACCCTGGAAGGGGGCAGTGGGAGCTAGGAGGGGGGCTCAGGGGCAAGTCAGAGCCTGGCCCCAGACAAAGGTGTCCCCAAATCTGAGCACAGGAAGTTCTTCCAGCCACCCAACCTTGGTTCTTTACAATCCAGGCCAAGGGGAGAAGGAGGTTTTCCTCCTAGGGCTCCCATCCCGCCTCAAAGTTGCCACCGGGGTGCAGGCCCAGGCACCTCTTGCCCTTCCCGCCAGCCTCCCTGGTTGGGGCCCCCTGCTGGTGGTGAGGAGAGGGATCGCTCTCCCTGCCCCATGGGGCCCACAGCCACACAGGGCTTTCCTGACGCTCAGATGCATCAGGGCACCATGTCCCTCCCTCGGCCTACTGCCTGAGGCGTTCACGGCGGCCTCCACACTAGCAGTCAAGCCCTCCCACACCCTGCCAATCCCGCACAGCAGCCTGACACCCACTGACCCCCACCCATGCAGGACCCCAGTAGGCCCCACCTCCATAGCTCCCACCCCAAGCCTGGAGGCCCCCTGCCCTGAGAAATCCCATCTTCCCCTCAGGGCCAGGTCCTCTTCTGGCCCTGTGCCCTCCAGGAGGGCTCTGCAGGGTCCTCCTCCAGCCACTCCACTGTGCTCTCAGCCCTGAGGCCCCTTCCCCCTCCCCGTCCTGCAGCTGTGCGTGGGTCCTTGTCACCCTCCAGGCTCTGAGCCAGCCTCTCTGGACACAACTCTCAGCCCCTGGGCAGGGAAGCCAAGGACAGGTCTTTAATTTCACCCGGGTCTCCACCTGACATCTCCATTCGTCCCACCACTGTGTGGAGGCTGGGGGCTAAATGCATCCCACAGCCAGCTACAGTCTTCATGACAGCTCTGTGGCACTGGTGTTATGTGTCCTCGTTCTTACAAGGACACCAAGGCCAACGCAGTTTAGGTTTAAAACCAAGTGGTACTGCGGGGCTTGTACCCCAAGGTGCTGAAGCTGGCTCCTGTGGTGAAGAGATGGGGGTCCCTGGAAGGATCTGTCTTTCAGCCAAGCCCTGGCAGCCACTGCAGGGGACCCAGGCCTGGGGGTGGCCAGCAGGAGCCAGGGCACTTCCATGCAACCATGCTATAGCACGATGCCCCCCAGCCCATACACACACACACACACACACACACACACACACACTGCCTGTGCACACCCAGCTTGGCCAGCCCAACACCTACAAAGATGCGTTCCTCCAACATCCTGGTCCCCAGCTTCCCCACACCCTGTCTGCCCTGCCAGCGCGTTCCAGACCTGCCTGACAAACTAGGCCAGCCACACCGAGAGGCTCCTGGGGCCCCGCCCCGAGTGGGAGCAGGGCCAGGTTTCCACGGGACAGGAGCGTCCCCTGCTGGTGAGCATGGGACAGACAGGGACAGGGACCCAAGCCAGAACCCAGGACCCAGGCCCCAAAAAGGAGTCCTCCAAGCCCCAAGAGCCAACCACAACCATTGTTGACTTTCCTGAGTACCTGGGGCCAAACCAGAGTCAGTGAGGCAGTGGAAGAGGACAGAAAGGGCAGGAATATGCAGGGGAAGGACCAGAGAGCAGAGGCACATGGCAGGTGCAGTGTGGACTTTGCCCTTGGCCTTGGCTGGGCTGGGGCGGGAGGAGAAGGTGGAATCTAATGGGACTCCCAGATTCTGGCTCCAACATGCATGGGCAGACCAGGAGCCTGGGAAGGTGCCTGAGGACTTCATGGACATGGGGGGTTTGAGGGTCCTGAGCAGGGTCCGGGGAGACTGGCTGGAAGTGGACACTCCTGTCTGTCGCTCTGGAGAGTCCAGGACATGGTAAGGAAGCAGGGAGATTCCTATGACCCACTGTTCCCCTTTCTGGCTTCCAGCCAGACCTTGGGCAAGTCTTCTCTTCTTGAAATGGACTTAGTGAGGGTAAGATGCTTGTAAGGTCCCTTCCTGCCCTGGTCCTTGTCATGACCTGCCTAGCCTCTCTCTACCAGACACAATTCCCTGCAGAGGTGCCACACATAGGACACGGATTGCATTGACTTGCACTTATTGAGCACTTACTAGCTACTAGGCACTGTAATAGGGGGTAAAAATTGGTCATTTTGACTTCAGTGATCAGAAGGACTCCCAGTTCCCTCTTTGTGCTGTGGGGCCTCTGGCTGTCTACTGGGATGTCCTCCTGGTGTCTCCCTGGTTATTTCAAAGACATGGCTTTGCACAGGGCCCCTTCCTCTGCTCTGGTGAGCACCCAGCCCCTTCCAGTGGCCAGCTGAGTCCTTGACCTCAAAGCCTTAATGGCCCAAGGCAGGCAGGGTGCTGCAGCAGGGAGGAGAGCAACTCTTCCCTCTCTAAACTCCACGCCCTGAACACCCTTCCCCAGGCTCAGGATCCTGGAGGTCTTCAACGCTGGGGCTCCCTCATCTTCCGGTCCCAGTCCCCTAAGCCTACAACCTAAGGGCCCCAAGCAGCCCTTCAGGCCACCAGGTTGGACACAGAGCCTGCTCCCTCCA
Organism: Heterocephalus glaber; assembly: GCF_000247695.1. The sequence goes on from NW_004624816.1 coordinate 214,092, forward strand.
CCACCTCGCTCCCCTCTCTCCCAGGCACCTGGTGCACACAGCGCCCTCCTCTCCCACCAGCCCAGACTCCAAACACACCCAGTACACCATTCTATCATTACCCTATGCCATGCCATATATTCTGAACTTCCTACTCTGCTCTTTATCCTTTTTTTTTTTTTGGTACCAGGATCGAACTTGGGACCTTGTACTTGCACAGCAGCGGTGGAACCACTGAGCCACATCCCCAGCCCCTGCCTTTTATTCTTATAACAAGGGAGACTGAGAAAGATGAGGATCAGGGAGGTTAGAAACCTGCACAGGGCCACGCAGTGTATTAGAAGCAAGGCACGTTCTGCCCCAGCCACTCAGCGCGATGCCTGGGATAGCATGCCAGGCCTCTGCGAGCTGGCTCCTGCCAACCCGTTCCTAGTTTTTTTTCCAGTACTGGAAGTCAAACCCAGGATCTTGCACTTGCCAGACAGGCATGGTGCCACTGAGCCACATCCCCAGCCCTTCCTTTATTATTTTGAGGAAATGTCTTGCTAAGTTGTTGGCCTGGGCAATCCTCCTGCCTCAGCCTCCCAGAGTGCTAGGATTACAGGTGTGTGCCACCACACCTGGCTTGTTCCATTCTTGGACAGCTTGAGTTGCCAATCCATTCACCCATCCACTTCCCAGGTAGTCCCTGCCTGATCTTCTCCAAAGCCACAGGAAGACAGCAGCTCCCACCTCCACGTGATGAGGACAGTGGGAAGAGAAAAGTACCTTACCAAGCACTGCTCCGTGGCTGTCAGCTGAGATGCAGAGGTGAGTGTCAAGCCTGCTTTCAAGGATGAGCCAGGCCACTGCACTGCAGATGGAAAAGGAAAGAAATACTGAATCTTATCAAGCATCTATTAAGTGCTGGATGCTGCTCTGCCCACTTCATATGAAATAAATTGTTCCCCAAAGACCTTCAAGTCAGGCTCTGGTATTCACGTCACATATGCAAACGTAGCAACCAACTCTGCCTATGTTAAGTTCGGGCCAGAGTTTCACTTCTCAATGTAAGGTATTTCTCTTTTCCATCATCTTCAAAATACAAAATGCCTCTCCTCCCCCAGAATGGTCCCCGAGCATGGTGCTGTTGCGCCATCTACTGGCAGCAAAATGCACTGCAGGGGTTTTAGCGCAGTGGCGCAAGGACCCAGAATTTGTAAGAAAAGATCCTTGTTCCCTTGGATTACTTCGCTATTGGACGAGATCCATCCCTTGTCCCTTTCTATCCATCTTTATTATTCTCTTGCCATAACATGAGCTAAGCCAAATAATATCAACAAGTATGGAAAATGTGATAGGGGAACCAGAGGAGGAGGGGGAGGGTGACAGAAGGGGAAGGTGATGAGAAAAAAACAAGCTGTCACGTGTGTGCAAGTAACCACTCCCCAAGATGGCTGTAAACTGTGTGAATTGTAAACATGTACCAGTAAAATTAAATTTTTTTAAAAAAGGATAAAGATCCTATCAGAATCCCAGATACTGCCTGGATGCTCTGGTGCACGTCTGGAGAGGCTAAAGCAGTTGAGATCAGGAGTTTAAAAGCAGCCTGGGCAATATAGCAAGATATTGTCTCAAAAAAGAAGAATCCCCAGCTCCCTGCCACCCACACGGACGTCATTCAGCACTACAGTGATTCGTACACAACTGGTCCACTTCACATAGTTACCAATCAGAAGAAACCCTGTCGTTTGTGCAAGGGGCCCAGTTCCTCTGTGGTATGAACGCAGGTGACATGCAGAGGTCTGAGACCTGCCCGTCTCCCAGCCTTCCCGCAATCCCTTGCACTGTTCACTCGTAGCTTCTCTGAACCAGGGACCTCTGGCATCCTTCAAGGTGTTGGCAACACTCTTCTCTTTGCTGGGTGGTGAGTACATAGATACATTTTATATTCTTCAAAACCATGGGCCGGGGATTTAGCTCAGTGGTTCCACCACCTGCCTCACAAGGACAAGGTCCTGAGTTCGATCTCTGGTACCAAAACATAAATAAATAAATAAATAAAATCTTATGAGCTGAGCGTGATGGTGCACACCTGCAAACCCAGCACTTAGGAGGCTGGGGCAGGATGATCACCATGAGTTCAAGGCCAGCCAGGGCTACATAGCGAGACCCTGTCTCAAAAATAAAAAACCAAAAAAACTCTTTGTGTATAACTTATAGATATAAAATGTTATTTAGAGAATGGGAAAAAAAGAGGAATCAAGATAGATAGATAGATATATGTACAAATTCCCTATGACAAATGTGATCATTATGTATATCTAAGTTGCATCAATAAAATTAATAAAAATATAAAAATAAAGTATGTTAGACAAGGATGTCCACTGTCACCACTCTTGTTCAATATAGTTCTGGAAACACCATCACTTCTCGGCCTTTTGGCTAAGATCAAGTATAGTTGTGGAAACACCAGACAGAGCAATTAGGTAAGAGAAAGAAATAAAAGGAATAAGAATAGGAAAGGAAGAAGTTAAATTATTATTTGTAGATGCCATGATACTCTACATAGAAGGCCCTAAAAACTCCACCAAAAGACTTTTAGACTTAATAACCAAATATAGTAGCATAGCTGGATACAAAATCAACACTCAAAAATCAATAGCCCTCCTGTACATGAACAACAAACTCACTGAGAGAGAAATTAGGGAAACCACACCTTTCACAATAGCATATCAAAAAAAATGGAATACTTAGGAATCAATCTAACAAAGGAAGTAAAAGACCTCTACACTGAAAACTACAGTACTCTGAAAAAAGAGATTGAAGAGGATATCAGAAAATGGAAAAACATCCCTTGTTCTTGGGTAGGAAGAACCAGTATAGTGAAAATGGCCACACTACCAAAATTGTTATATAGATTTAATGCAATCCCAATCAAAATTCCAACAGCATATCTCACAGAATTAGAGAAGACAATCCTAAAATTCATTTGGAACCAGAAGAGACCTAAAATAGCAAAGGCAATTCCAAGCAACAAAGGCAAGGCAGGGGGCATTACAATCCCCTTGAAATTGAAATTGACTTGAAATTATACACAAAGCTACTGTGATAAAAAACAAAAATTTTAAAACACATCATGGTGGGCCAGGAATTTAGCTCAGTGGTTTCACCGCCTGCTGTGCAAGCACAAGGACCCAAGTTCGATCCCCAGTACCAAAAACAAAAAAAACACATCATGGTACTGGCAAAAAACAGACCCAGGGATCAATCGAACAGACTAGAGGATATAGAAACAACTCTAGACATACTCAGCCACCTTATCTTTGACAAGCCAAACACCTTCACTGGAGGAAAGTTAACCTCTTTAATAAATGGTGCTGGAAAAACTGCCTTTCCCCATGCCAAAGATTAAAACTAGACCCATATCTTTCATCATGCACTAAACTAAAACTGAAATGGATCAAAGATCTAAATATTAAAACAGAAACATTAAATCTTCTGGAAGATAAATTAGGTAGAACTCTCGAAGACATTGGTGTAAGCAAAGACTTTATGAACAAAATCCCAATCGCACGAGAACTAGCACAAAAAATCAACAACTGGGATCTCATCTTATTAAAAAGCTTTTGCAAGCTTCTGCACAGCAAGAGAAACCACCAGCAGTGTGAACAGACAACCCACAATGTGGGAAAAAATCTTCACCTGCTCTTCCTCAGACAAACGACTACTATCTCAAATCTATAAAGAACTTAAAAAGATCAGACCTCCCAAATTTAAAGACCCAATCCAAAAATGGGCATCTGAAATGAACAGACAT
>NW_004624816.1:218975-289049 GCF_000247695.1 Heterocephalus glaber
TAATACAAAAAAAAATAAAAATAAAATAAAAAGCTTTTGCACAGCAAGAGAAACCACCAACAAAGTGAAAAGACAACCCATAGTGTGGGGAAAAAATTTTACTAGCTGTTCTTCAGACAAAGGAATATATATCTAGACTATATAAAGAACTCAAAAGAAATCAGACCCCCCCATTCCAAAAATAGGCATCTGCAATGATAGACACTTCTAAGATGAAGAAGTAGAAACAACAAATAAATATGTGAAAAAATGTTCAACATCACTTGTCATTCATGAGATGCAAATTAAAACAATGTTGAGATTCCATCTCACTCCAGAAAGAATGAATATCATCAAGAAATCAGCCAACAGGCCGGGGATTTAGCTCAGTGGTTCTGCCGCCTGCCTTGCAAGTGCAAGGTCCCAACTTCAATCCCCAGTACCAAAAAGAAAATAATCAACCAACAAGTCCTGGTGGGGCTGTGGTGGAAAAGGAACCTTTCTCCACTGTTGGTGGGAGTGTAGACTGGTCCAACCACTGTGGAAATCAGTGTGGCGTTTCCTCAAAAGAACTAAAACTAGAAGTTCCATTTGACCCAGCTATTCCCCTTCTTGGTATCTTCCTGAAAGAATTAAAAGCATCCTACCACAGTGGTACATGTACACCCACTGCAGCCTAGTTTGTAATAGCTAAATCTTGGAAACACCCCAAATGCCCATCAACCAATGAATGGATAAAGAAGATGTGGGGGTTTTTATACAATGGAGAACTATTCAGCCATAAAGAAAGACAAACTTAAGACTTTTTAAACTAAATAGATGCACCTTGAGACCATACGCTTAAGTGAAATAAATTGGACACACATGTGTGAATACCATTGTTTCTCTGGTGTGAGAAACTGAAAGTGTAAGTGAGGACCAAAATGTATAATAGATATTGTGAAATCAGAAGAAAAAGTTCAGATGGGTAGGGGAACTAGGAGGGCGGTGAGGGAAAGGAAGGAAGAGAAAGGGAAAAAATGAGAAAAGAAGGAAAAATGGAAACAAAGCTTTTGTAAATAAGGAGGGGAAGAGAGGTTGAAGGGAGGGGAGAGAATCTGGAAAAAAGAAGCAAGATACATCATGTACAGGTACAAATTCCTTATGATGAATGTGATCATTATGTATACCTAAAATGTACCAATAAACTTAATTAAATAAAATAAAATATGTCATTCAAATTTCATTAATTCTGTTTTGTTTTGTTTTGTTCATTCTACGCAATACTGTACTAGGAATTGAACCTAGGGCCTCACGCATGCTAGGCAAGCACTCTATTGCTGAGCTACATCCCAGCCCTTTTTCATTTTGAGACATGGTCTCACTACGTTGCCCAGGTTGGCCTCAAACCTGCTATCCTCCAGCCTCTGCCTTCCAAAGAACTGGAATTAGAGGCTACACAAGCACACCCAGCTCATTAATTCTTTAAAATAAAGTTTCCAACATTTCAAGCCAGCTTGATATCACGCAAGGATGCAGAGCACCCACAGTGAACCACAGCCAGCCCGGGAGGAGAGGGCCTGCAGGCCATCTGAGCTTGTGCACCTGCACCAATCAGCAGAGAATGCAATCAAGCCCCAAGGTCAGAAAGCTGTGTGTGGCAGTACTTCAGAAAGTCACCCTTGGAGCTACTGAGGAGCAATATACAAGAACTGTAACAGGTACTTGACTCGTTTGGTTTGTTTGCTCGTTTTGCTTCACTCGTTCTCGCCAAAGTGCTCTACCAGTGAGCTACATTCCCAGCCCACATGTGAAAAAAGGAGCAAATGCTATGTGCTAAACACTGTGTGAGGTGCCAGGATCTAAAAGTGAGCTGATGTAGCTCTGGCCAACAGAGGTGACTTCTGTTCTGGAAATGAGTCCCCTATGGGACAAGATACAAAGCCAGACATGTCTCAAGAGAGACATGGTGGACAAAATGATCACATCCTGTCAGGCCTGACCTAAGTGAGTCCTTCACAAACAAACAGGACAAAGCAACGAGGCTGTTTTCAGCAAACAACAGCAGGTTCTCAGTAAATAGGACAAATGGACTCAAAACAAAGTATACAACCCCCCCTGGTGCTGAGAAGTCCAGTGACTGCACACCTATGCAAGCTGTCCTGGATTTAATCATAAACATTTCACCCCAATTCCTTAGCCCCTTCAACACTTATATAAGCCAATTCCTTTCCCAGTTAGGGGTTAATATCTCTCTCCTAGTGTCAGCCCATCCACACACGGATGTAATAAACCGGCTTTTCCCAGCTAGCTGTTAGAATCTCCCCGACTTTAGTCCCTGTTCACTGGAATAAACTTTTCCTTTTCTCACCACAAAAAAGCCTACTGTGACAAGTGGATTCATGTGCCCCCATCTATAACAATCCACCTTGGGAAATCGGAAGGGGTGCTTACAGGAAGTCATAGAGCTGGAACTTTAAAGATAGCTAGGTTTTGAGGTTGCTGGAAGGAAGAGACTCATTCCAGGAGGAGTCAGTGTCAGGAAAAGCCCAGAGGGAGAGGGTCTAGGGGTAGGTTCGAATAACAGCCAGAAGGGGAAGGATTTTAGGAAAGAAATTCTGTATTCTCAGGTTTGTTGTGATGGCAGGCCTTGAAGGAGTTTAGGCTTGCCTCGGCAGGAGCAGGGAGTCATAGGAGGTGTTTGAGTGGGAGAGTGCCCCAATCAGAGCTGCAGTTGTGCTGACCAATGAGCTGGCAATGTGGGCCTGGGCTGAGAGGAGTGTGAGCCAATGGAGAAACACCCCAGGGTTCTGTCTGTGCAGGGTGAAGGTCTTCTTTGGCAGAGGAGGCAGGAGTTACCGAGGCCAAGGCCAATGACGCCCGTCCCTTTTGTGTTGCCTCTGTACAGCCCTGTTGCTCAGTCCCCTCTCTCAACAGCTTTCTCCGCCCCTCAGCCACAGGCGGCCCACAGCCCTAGGAGGCCTGGGAGAGATGCATTTCCACCTGGGGGCAGAGGGTGCTCCAGGGAAAGCTGCAATCTTCCAGGCAATTTTAGGAGCCCACAGGCCCTCTCCTCTCCCCTCACCCACAAGGGATGCATTGCTTACATCCAAAGCTTTGGTCCTTGTACTGGGTGAATGATGACCCAGAAAGATAAGCCCACGTCCAGAAACAGGGACTAACGCAGCAAAGTGTCTTTGTAGATGTAATCAAAAGGGTCCTGGGAGGTCATCATAGCTTACAAAGAGGGCCCTAAATGCAATGACCGTGTACTGTAAGCGACGAGAGAAGACCTGGACACAGAGGAGGAGAAGGAGACGTGAAGGTGGGCGCAGAGTTTAGAGAGGCAGCCACAGGCCAAGGACACTGAAACCGCTGGAAGCCAGGAGAGGCGAGGAAGGATTTGCCCCCAGTCTTCAGAGGAAGCAGGCCCTGCAGACACCTTGATCGGACTTCTGGCCTCCGGAACTGTCAGGGTTGGCGATCATGTTAGGACAGTCACTGGAAACGAACACTGTCCCTAACCCCAGGCTGCCCTCCTTTAACCCTCACGGGTGGGGACTGAACTGCAGGGCCAGATGGGGCCATAGAGGTCACTGCGTCCAACTGCCCAGTTTGAGACATGAAGAAACTGAGACCCAGAGAAGGGAAAAGCCTTTTCCCACAAGGGCAGGGCAGGGATCAGCTCGGAACCCAGGCTCTGCCAGCCGCCTTGTGCCCAGGCTCTGCTAAAAAGAAGATTTCCCAGCAGTCAGCAGAGGGCATCAAGGGCCAGAACGCAGGGCCCTACAGCTCCTAGACAAGCCCTGCCCAGCTTTTGCCTATGTGCCACGGGCAAGATTTTCCTGCTCAGCCTTCACCCGGCCATGGGGGCTGGGCAGTGACACGGTGGACACCACATAGCGTGAAGTGCAGTGGGTCACAGGAGACAGGCAGCAACCAGGGAGAAGGAGGAGGTAGAGAAGGAGAGAGATTCCGAGACTAGAAACCATCAGAGGACAGGTGGCAGGGACAAGCTGATGACAGAGACCTGATGCTGTGTCCATGGTCACCTAGTAACGTGCACGAGAGACGCGTGGGCTGAGCCCCAGACTCCTCCCCGGCCCACTCACGCCTCCACTAGAATGCCTTGGAGATTTCCAAATTCACGTGTCAAGTAAGAGGCTTCCCAAATGCCCCTACAGTTATGCTAGGAGAGACGTCCTTCTGCTCTATGATCACCGGACACCTGAAGACCTTTCAGCTTTCGAGGTTCTCTGCCTCTTTGTGGGCTTTATCTCCCACCCGCAGGAGCGTGTGTGTGCTGCTGAGACCTCCTGGATTCAGCCACTCTTTGCTCACCTGGCCCTTACAGCACAATATTGTTGTGTCCTGCAGACATTAAGAGTCTGGATCTCTTCAAACTATAATATGAAAGAGGACAGGAAATTCGTTATAATCCTGGGCAAAGCTGCAAATTATACTAGTGCCCAGTTCACCCCATGTGAGCTGTTGCGTCTTCCTCTCCCAGCTGGATTAGAAGAAGGCTGGGGATTTAGCTCAGCGGTGCTGCCGCCTGTGTTGCAACCGCAAGGTCCTGAGTTCAATCCCTGGTACCAAAAAAAAAGAACTGGATTAGAAGAGAATGCATCTTCTGCCTGATGGGTGTTTGTGTGCTCAGTATCTGCAGCGGGGCCCCTCTTCTCCAGCAGACCCCACATCTGGCAAGGCAGTTGCCAGCGGGGCTGTATGGTCACATATATGGTAGTCACATCCAACTGCCAGGTTGTGCCTGTTTCTGCTGAGACCAAGCAGGTGAGCTCAATGGAGATGTGACGGGAACCACTACCTGAGTCCTTTGGATGCTGAAGGACAGCATTGCATTAATGGCCATGCCTGCAGGATGAATGTTGTTTTTAGTCTACACCCTTGACTGGGGGTGGTGAGCTCTCAACTTGGCTTTGCCCCCTCTGACAGCCCTATCCCACAAACCAAGGACTTCATGTGGGTATTACACTTGTTCTAAGTGCATCAACCCCAATTATACATTCAGGAATCAAGGAAATGACCACCAGGTATATGATATAAATTATAAGCCACTTTAATCCAGACCTTGCCTAGGACACCTGCCTACCTGTTCCCCATTCATCCTCATACTGTCACTGACTATTGTGGATTCTTAAGATAGAAATCAGGCCTGGGCCAATTCTTGAACCACTAGAACCATCACCATTGGCTGCCTTCTTCTTCAGGGCCCTCTAAAGGGCAGGGACCCTGTACAGGCTTCTGAGATGTTACAAATGGCTGTGGGTTCTTGATCAATTCATACAGAAGTCACTAATTGGCACAGTGTAGCTCTTTTAGTGTTCACTGCCCTGAGCTATGAATGCTAGTGGCTACAACTACCAGCAGGTCTTGGGAATTCTTCCAGAGACCAGAGATGGCTGGTGCTGCAATACTCTGCCGCTCTCCAATGCTCTGGCTGTGAGCTGCCTTTAGTACTAAGAGCCTCAGCTGCTGGCCACTTTCAGCACCAGCAGCCTTTAGACTTACCCGTTCTGGGCTCTGGCCACTTGCAGTATCAGAGGCATTTGGTGTTACCAGCTCTTAGTGTTACCAGCTCACCAAGCACTGCTCAAAATAGAAATCACAAGTATGCAAAAATATGCCATGCAGAAGAGGCTCTATTAGGACTTATACTGCAGTGCAAGGGGGAACAGCAGAAGACTGAACCTGCTAAGGGTATGGGGAGGTAGTTTATATAGGTGGCCACAGGTAGAGAAAGGGCCCTTTGTGCACCTGACTGAGAAGGGCTCCAGAGGGGCAGGGTCACCCAGAAGGGCCACAGGGCAGTCATCCTGGATATGTCCGCAGCCAAAGCCTGCTGCAGCCAAAGCCTGCTGCAGCCAAAGCAAACATCTTCTGAAGAGGCTGTGAGGTGCCTGGTGCAGCTGGGCTGGCTGCAAGGCTTTGGGGCAGCTACAAAATAAAAATAAGAAGGACCTGTTGAGGAGCCTTGAGCCCTTTTCTCCTGTCTCATTCTGTTATTCACTGCTGGTGGCACCAGCGCCCTGAGTTTGCAGTCAGGAGGTTGGCAGGGGTGGCTGTTGTCCGGAGGCTTAACAGAGCAGGACCCATTTCTGAAATAGCTTCATACATGGCCACTAGTAGAGCAAAAAAAGGAAAGAGAGAGAACATATTTTACATCCAACTATTTTCCAAAGTGGTTTTACTGATATAGAGCATATGATCCAAATAATATAAGGGAACTGTTTATTATAACTCCCAACCTGCTAGATGTGACACGCCGAGTTCGTGTTCTCTAAAATCGAAGAATGAATTCTAGGAACAAGGAAGTTAAGAGTAGGAAGAATTTATTAAGAGAAAGAAAGCTGCAGCCTAAGGGAGACAGAAGGGGCCCCCCAAAAGTGGGTTGCCCACAGTCCTTGCTTCTCAAGGGTGTTTTATTGAGCAAATCCACCAGGTGAGGTGGGTTTAGGGTGGGAAAAAACTCCAGTCAACTAATAAGATTAAAAGTATAGGGGCTAGGGCTGGGGATTTAGCTCAGTGGTTCCAGCATCTGCCTCACAAGCACAAGGTCCTGAGTCCGACCCCCGTACCAAAAAAAAAAAGTATAGTCGCTTAATTAATGCTGATCCAACGGGAAATCACAAGGTGGGTATGAGGTGGGACAAAACTGTGCTCAGCCAATATGGTTATAACAAGCATAGTCGCTTAGGTAATATTAATTAAACAGGGGTCAAATGGGGAAGCAAGTCATATAGAAAGCCTACAGGGAACGAACAAGGATTTGCCTGGAAGGAATGGACTCAGGAGGTTTCGGTTCCCACCCAAGGTGATGGATGTCTATTTAGAATATCGATCACTTCTGTTCAGCCCTAGAGGAGGTGCGTGGGTACAGTCATTCTTCTGTTTCTTGAATCCTGGCCTTTAGTGAATGAACCTCCAACCACGGAATCTTCTGTGCTGAGGGCCCAGCCCCGCCTAACTGCCTTATAATATTTTCTAACTAGCTTAGCTGTCTACAATACTACAAACTTATGCAACGACCAGCAGCATATGAGAAATTCTGCTGCTCCAAATCCTCAGCAACACTAATACTCATTCATCTTTTCAGTTTTAGGCAGGCTGGTGGAAATGTAGAGGTAGCTACCTCTTGGTGGTTTTTCTTATCCTTGATGACCATGAGGGTGAACCACTCTTTGCCACTAGCCATTTGAGTAATATCCTTTATAAAGTGCCTGTTCAATTCTCTCATGTCTTTCTTGTCAGGCTATCACTTTCTTACTTATAGAAGTTTTTTACAGCTTTATTATGGTGTAATTATATACAAACCCCTGCACATGTTGAATACATACAACCTGAATAATGCATACACCCTGATACTATTATAGACAGCTAAGTTAAAATATTATAGGCAGTCAGGGCCGGGGATTTAGCTCAGTGCTTTCGCCGCCTGAAGGACCAGGGTTTGATCCCCAGTACCAAAAACAAAAAAATACATAGGCAGTCAGACAGGGCTGGGCCCTTGAGAGAGTCAGTGCAGAAGATAAGAACATATTAGGCCAGGGGATTTAGTTCAGTGGTTCTGTCGCCTGCCTCGCAAGCACAAGGACCCGAGTTCAATCTCTGGTACCAAAAAAAACGAACATTATTACAACTGTGGCTGGAGGTGCATTCACTGAAGGTCAGGCTTCCAGACAAGGAGAAATGACTACATACTTCCCCTAGGATGAACAGCAGTGACTGACATTCCAAATAGGCATTAATCACCTTGGGTGAGGGACCAAAACCTCCCCAGCCCATTCCTTCCCCCGAAAATCCTCGTTCAGTCCCTGCAGGCTTGCTACATGACTTGCTTCCCCATTTGATCCCTATTTAATCCATATTACCTAAGTGACAATGCTTGTAATCCTACTGGCTGACAGTTTTGTCCCACCTTGTACCCGCCTCACCTCATGGCTTTGCTCTATAAAACTCCCTTGAGAAGTGGGGTCTGCTGGCAGCCCACTTTGGGGGGTGGCCTTCTGTTTCTCTTAAACAGGAGCTATCTTTCTCTCAATAAATTCTTCCTACTCTCTCTCTTTTTTTTTTTGGTACCAGGAACCAAACTCAGTGCCTTGCAAGGCAGGCACGGCACCATTGAGCTAAATCCCCGGCCCACAGATTCTTCCTACTCTTAACCTCTGTTGTTCCTAGAATTCATTCTTCGATTCTAGAGTGAGTGCATGGGACATCTAGCAAGTCGGGGGTTACAGTAGTTTCCTCACATCACTTGGTGGCCCATATACCACCCCCTACCATAAGCCCCCATCGATGCCCTCACCACCATCGAGGTAAGCTTCCACCCCTCCCCAAGTGTCTGTGCCCTTCCCTCTCAGCCTCTCTTGGCTGAGCCCACTCTCTCCCACTTTCCCATCCTGACCTCCAGGGTCTCAACATCCCTGATCGCTAGAGCTCCCGCTCCGGTCTCACACCTAAACCCTAACAGCCCAACAGTCACACGCAGGTACCAGGAGGTCTGGCCTTGGTGGGTGCCCACCCCAAAGTCCCCTGGGGGTTCTGGGAGGACCGATCTGTTCCCAGCCTGTCCTCATGTCCAAAGGGCCGGATCACCCTCCCTTGGACCTGGGCCCAGCCACCATCAGGGCCAGCCCCAGGGCCTTTGACACAGGGCCAGCACCCCCCGCCGCAGTGAATCTGGACCTGCTGCGCCCAAGGGAGGGAGGAGGGACTCGGGCACAGCTCTGCTCACAGTGAGGCTGGCCTGGGGCACATTTGCCCAGAAGCAGCTAAGCCTGCTCCCACCTGACTCCTCCTCGCTGGAATCTGGGGCTCCATCTTCTGATGCCCAGAACACACTGGCAGTTTACACAGGCTCATTCTACCCACGCTCTGCCTTCGTGGCCTTGGCAGCTCCACTCTGAGCCAGAGGCCTCCACAGTGCCTGCTCCTCCTCCTCCTCATCCTTCCTCCAACCATAACGAGCAGGATGCAAGCTCCATTTACTGGGCACTTACTAAGAGCCAGGCTCTATTCTTCCCCCTCCTGGGCATTAACTTAAACATCAAACTCTCCCAACAACATGTGGCAGTTACTGTTACTACACCGATGAACAGAAAAGTTGAGTGACTTGCCCAGGGTCACACAGCTTCCAGGGAGTAGAACTGAGATCAGTGCCCAGGTCCCTCCTCTGCTTGCACCTTGGGCTTGGGCAGAACCACTCCCCCACCCCTACCCCTAGTCGTCTCAGGGCTCCCTGCTGTGCTGCTTTGCAACTCTCACCACAGGGCTGCCTTCTTTCTGTCTCCCAGCATGCCCTTCCCCCCTGCTGCTGGGAAACCGCAAGTCAACACCCGTCCTCAAGTCAGCAACAGCACCACCCCTCGTGGCCATGGCCCGCTCGTTTTGTTTGCTTACAATTAAGGGTCTTTTGTTTTCTATTCTGTCATTAATGATAGCCTGCTTCTTTCCAGGGAGAACGTGGAAGGCAACACGTTTCAAAGTCGTAGAACTAAAATGCGGGGCCCTGGGAAACGGAGTAATGAGGGCTGGCCTGCCTGGCAACACAGGCTCTGAGGAAGTCTCCGGGCCGCCAGGGCGGAAGAAGAAATCCGAGCCCTTACTATCTGCAGGAAGCAGTCTGTTTGCTCTAACAGGACAAAGTTTTGCCTTTACAATACACGCTAATAAAAATTGCTTACATGGCCCTGATATGAAGAATGGGGCGTGATGTGATCAATTGGCTAGGTCCTAGAAAAATATTTTTGCAGTGAAAGGAAAGCATATTTCATGTGACCATTGACCAAAGCTGAGGACACTACTCCAGCAACACTCAGGCTTGAAGTCCTCCTGGTGCAGAGCAGCCAAGTTAGAGCTAGATTCTGAGTGCCAGAGACTTCAGTCAGCCCCTCACATCAAAGCACGCCCTCCACACCCTCCTTCGGGCTGAATTCACCCAGGAACGGGCTAGGTCCTTAGCCTGTAACTCCAACCCAGGTTCTGCACCCTTCATGGGCTCTAATTTAAATATCTAAGGGGCCCTAATGATGAGTGTTATCATCATGTATCCCTAAAATGTACCAATAAATGTTTTATAATAAAAATCAATCAATCCATCAATAAGATAAACATCCAAAGGGAAGGAGGCCAAGAGGTGGAGGAAGGGGAGAGAGTGAAGGTGTGTTATGTACATGTACCAACTCCCCCATGACGAATGTAACCACTGTACTACAAACACGTACTAGTAAAAAAATGAAAGAAAATTAATAATAAACACCCAGCCCTCTCAGCGACAGGTGAAGCAGTTCTCATTAACTCCTCTTGCTTACTGGTGTACAAGGCTGAGTTGGGATGACTGGATGTGGTGGGGCCCACACCTCCTTGCCTGGAGGATCAGACTCTTTCTTTGCCCTAGCACCAGCTGTCCCCTTCTGTTGAAGCAGGGAGCCCTAAGGCACACGGGGTTTTCCAGCAGCCTCTGAGGACACCAACAGGAACATCAAGGTTTGAAATACACCTCTCCTTGCCTTGCCCCTCTCTGGCTCGAGCTCAGAGGTGACAGTGGCTGTCTGGCTTGGCTCAGAATTGCCCATCAACCTGTGACACAACAAGATAGACACAGCCTGAGACCCTCCTTGAGGTCTGTTCCAGTCCTAGAAGTAAAACTAAGAGAAAACTAAGGTTCTATCTTGCTTAAGTCGCTGTCATTTGAGGTCTAATACAACTGGCAAAGCTGTAGACTAAAATCTCTGCAAGCACATGAAATGTCCTTCATCTCCTAAGACTCACCGGACAGGGACCTGGGCCTTGTATCCAACCACATGGACTTGCTTCGAGGCTACTTGACCTGCAGCAGTTAAAGAGGAGGACAGCACCTCTCAAGGGACTCAGCCCTGCCCTGTTTTGTTGGGGGTTTTTTTGTTACCGGAGATTGAACTCGGGTCCTTCCGACTGCACAGCAGGCGGCAAAACCACTGAGCTAAATCCCCATCCCAGGCCTGGCCTGTTTTATAGAAGGGGAAACTGAGATGCAGAGACATAGCCAAACCTGCCCCTGAGCTCAGAGACAGTGAGGCCAGAACCGGTGCCAAATCCAGGTCTGCTTGCTCAGGCTCTTGTCCACCTCCAAGCCTAAGAAATGAGGATCATTATTCACCTGCTCAGCCAATCAGAGGCTAGAGATTCCAGCCCCATTGTGAGCTCTGTGTGACAGGCTGGAATAGACTTTGGGGGACAGCTCCTCTGCTGGATAGGAGAACAATACTGTGGGGTGAAGGGTAAGGGGTGGGGGCAGATGGGGAGGTGAACCATGGCCTCATGCTGCCCCCCAGCACATGTCAGTGAGGGCTTCCCAAAATCACTGCACCATGGGAGCTGAGCCCCCAGAGGCCTTGTGTGGATACCTCTCCCCACGGAGGAGAATGGCCCATGTACTGGAGCCCCCTGCAGTTAGGTTCCAGTGTCCTGCCCAGTATATGACGCAGGCCTGAGAAATAAAACTAACACACAGAACTAGGAAAGAAAGCAGGGCGCCAGGACGGCCAACGCTGGTGCAACTGACCAAGGCCCCGGCCAGTCCCAGGCACTGGCTTCTATTGGCAGTCAATTAGGGTAAAGGCGAGCTATGTGCAGTTTGTATGGAAATTAATCTAAACAAGGCTCATAAAGGACAAGACAAAGCATTCTCGAATTAGGAACAGAATAGACAAAATATATGATGGTAACTGGAACTTTGTCCTTCTAGTCAGAAGGTTTTAATTGTGGGAATGGAATTTGGGTGCGAGTTACTCTGACCTCGGCACATAGGCTTCAGCCAGACCCACTTCTCAAAACAAGCCAGTTGTGGAGTTAGCTCTTCACAGCCTGCTTATTGCAGTCTCCTGCACCTGTGACCTTCCAACATCAGCTGTCAGTCAGGTCTCACAAAGTGCTTGCTGGGTTTTGTGCCTCTAATGACTGTTTGCCCCTACCACAACCTACTGAGTGCGGGACTTGGCAGTGATCTCACGGAAGAGCCCTGGTGTGGAGGGTGACTCCAGGTGGCACTGGGCTACTGCTCTGATTCAAACCCCTACCTGCTTAGGGGCGCAATGCAGCAGCCACCTTATTGTGTTAGGGGCCCAGGAGGGTCAGGGGCTTGGGACAGAGGTGATGGTGATGGAGCCTGAAGCCTCAGCAGGGAGGACTCACATCTGGGTATGACTCAGACACGAGGGCTAGGACCAGCCCTTCAGTGTCCCCGAGAGGGGATGACAGCTCAGCAGGACTGCCACAGGCAACTTCCTGTGGCTCAGGCTGTCCACAGCTTCACAGAGAGCTGGGTTCCCAGAGGGACCACCAAAGAACAACAGCCCAATAGGTCCTGGTCAAAGCTGCGTGGACTCTTGTGACCTAACCCTGGAAGTCATAAGGCCTGTCTTCCACTGTGCCGCAGGGGTAGCAGCCCTCATGGCCCGCTCAGTTTCAATGGGAAGGGACCTAGACCTCCACTTCTTTGGAAGAATTGGGGAACTTTGTCTGAAATTGCCACACGCCATAACACCATAAGCGAGGCCCTGTTGAAGTATCTCCTCAGCCAGGTTACATGTATGATTTGGGGTGGTGAACATCAAAGAACAACTCCCCTTCCCACAGCTGATGCCAGGGAGAGCCTTAGTCTTTGCTCTTAGGGGACTCTTATTCTAAAACATCCCCCCCACCACCACCCTTGAGATCTGAATTAAGACCTGAGCCCTCTTGTACTTCAGGGTCCTCGGACCCACCAGAACTGTCCAGTCAGCAGCTATGGCTCGCAGAGGAAGAGGGAGCACTGAGCCAGTGCTATCTGATGTCCCTCCTGAGCAGACACCTGGGAGGGGAAGAGAAGAGAAGTGCAGTCTAAGGTCCTCATGATCAACTTGGCCAATGTCACATCTGGCCAGAGGCTGGTCCTCCCCAGGAGCTTCTGCCTCACCCCCATCTGCACTTTCCTTGTCCCTGCTGCACAGGCTCCTGTGAGACAGTATTCTACCCAGCCCTGAACTTCCTGCCCCTAGTCTAGTTTGGTCCTTCCTGCTTGAGCCAGTGGCCCTAAAGATCTCTTAGAAACAGATTCAACCATTCAGGGCAGTTCTAGCTGCATGCCCACTACACCAGCAGTGCTGGAAACAAACCATCTTGGGAAAAAAGAAAAAGTTCAACCCAGGGAATCAGGCACTTGTGAAATCATAGGTGGAGTGGCAGGTAGCAGCTGGAGAGGAAGGAGGCAGGAGGTGCCCTACCAGTGGGCCTGTTAACAGCAAGGATGTAACAACACACCACCATGCTGCCTTCAGGATCAGAAATGGCTGCAGCTGAGTTTCCAACCACCACAGCTACCACCCAGTGCCCGTGATGCTCATGACCAGACACTGGAACACAGAGTGCAGCAGTCACAGCCACCTGACCCAAGTTTGCTGTTCAGTGGAGATGGAGCCGGAGATGGTGTCCCCCGCACCTCGGTGATCCCATCATGCACAAGCACATCTGTTTGGGAACCTAGCACACTCCGAAGTGAGGGGGCTACAGGAGGGTGGCATTTGCTTAGGTGTCCATGACACCAAGAGGCACTGAGAGGGAGAGGGGTGTGCGGCCGAGTCCATACACTGCACTCAGCGCCAGTGGACAGGGCAGGAGGTCACTGGACCTGTGCCCTTCTCAACTCTCTGCTCTCAGGCGCTACTAGAAGACTGGCTTCTTCTGTCTCCAGCATACATCCTCTGGTTTACTTCTGCTGCTATTGCTCTGCCACCCCGAGAGCAAAGGCAGATCGAACCCATAAACCTCTCAGCTTCTCAGTAGGCTGATGTCCTCCTGCTGGAAAAGGGAAATGGAGCAAGTAGGGTTCCCTTTGTCATCCTATCCCTTGAATCTCTGCAAACACATCTTTCCCATGTATGCACATTTCATTACTGAAGGGGATGAGCAATTTTAAGAAGGAATTACTTCTTCTGAGAGGAAACAAAGTCCCAACCAACTTGGACTTTCCCTTCCTTGCTTTCCCAAGAAATGTGCCTGACGATGAGGCCTTTCCAAGGAAGGGCCTCCCATACCCACTTCCCACTCCCCTCTGCTCTCCTGCTCCTCAGGGCTCCCACCGACCTCTTCTCTCTCCAGCATCCACTCCGCTCAGGAAACGATCCTGCTCCAGCATCCTTGTAACAGGCCTCAGGTCTGAGGCCCGCAGCCTTAAATAACTATGCGGGAGCTGGGGTGGGGGAGGAACTTCTTGCTGGCCCCGTCTCCAGGGCCACTGAGGAAGGGGGCTCGGTGTTCCCAGTTACAACAGAGATCCTTGAACTCGGTCCCTATTCAGGACTCCCACTAGAGGGCACTAAAGACCTGCCAGTTCCTTCTCAGGCACCTGTAGCCTGCATGACATCAGAGCACTTCCCTTGGAAGAGTTCAGACTAATGAGATGGAGGAAAGAGCATTTCCACATCTGCAAGGCGCCTGTCCTGCTCTGGAAGTCCCCTTTATTCTATCCAGAGCCCTTTCTTATTTCCTGGTCCCCAGGGCTTACTGGAATCAAGACAAGAGAAGAGCTCTGGCCTGGGTTACTTTCTTTGATTCAGAGTACCCCCTGTGAAGAACTGAGCATGCGCCCAGCCCCTTATTCCACTTCCAGCCTGCCTGGGGAGCGGCTGGAGGGCTGTGTTCGCTGAGACAGGTCCCCCTCCCACCCCACTCCACAGATAAGGGACCACAGATAACGCAGCCGACTCCCCCCCCCCCCCCCCCACAAGGGACACGTTTCAAGGTCCAGCCTCCCACGAGGTCCTGCCTGGGGGGTGGGGGGTGATCTGCTCACCCGGTCACAACCTCCCCTGACTTCTGCATTAAGTAACAGTGCACAGAGACTCCCTGAGGATGGGAGGCTGAGGGCCTAGAGGGTGGGGGATCTTCTGGCTAGTCAGAGGGGACTGTCTAGAGGGCTGTGGTGGCCCTCAGATGCCTCCCTAGCAACTATTACTCCTTTTGGGGGGAAGGGGATCACTCCTCTAACTTTATTTCAGGTGTGCACCCTGGCCCGAGCTGCCCGTGTGCTTTGTAAGGAACTGGCTCCTCTGTGGGCTCTGGGTGGCTCACACAAGCTCATTCCGGCCACAGCCATGCAACCAGGATGTGACCCTATCTAGGCCTAGGGAACTTCTGCTTCTTAGTCACTCTCTCCCCCTCCTAGGAGAGGCTCCCAAAGCCTCCTCCCTCCTTCCAGTGACCCGAACCGGAAGCGGGAGCCCTGGGAGCGCTGTGTAAGCCACACGGGGGCGCCAGAAGCTGGTGGACGAGGCACACACCTGATGGCCGGAGCCCACAGAACCGCCTCCCGGAAGCGCTAACCAGGCCGGAAGCAACTCAGCAACTCGTAGGCACTGGGCAGCCAGTTGAGCTGATGGAGCCCCTTACTGTTTGACCTGTGTGAGTGAGGCATTTTCTTGCAAATGAAAGCTTCCTGCTAAGCCTGGGACACCTCTCAAGTTGTGGTCCCCGGACATCTCCCCACCTCCGATCCTCTGAGGAATGAAGACAGAAGGAAACTAGGAGAGGCAGACACATTAGCCACAGTCTGCTGAGGTATATAGTGAAGCTCTGCCTCGGAGCTGTGTGGCAGCTAGCGTGATGCAGGCGGGCATGAGCCTAGGCTGAGGCCCAAAAATCGCTGGTCGAGTGCAGTGCCTGAACCGAGAGGCCATCGGGTAGACAGAGAAAGGGCCGGAGCTTGCCCCAGCTGCAGGACCCAAAGCGCCCAGGTATGCAGGCAGGGAGAATCTGTAGGGCCAGGATTCTCGGGAACTGGTGTGGTTTTTGGAGGGTGCCTGTAGGGCCAAGATGGGAGGTGCAGCTGGAGAGGTGAGGTGGGGTGTAAGTGAGGCCAGGAGATGTCCAAAGAGAAACAACAACCCAGGAGCGCTTGGGGAAGTAAGCTGACCACAGAGCAACACTGCCTGCGCAAATCTCTGCAGTGAGGGAAACAGCCTATATTTGTGCTGTCTAATATGGAAACCGCTAGCTACGTGTGACTCTTAAGCACACAAAAATGTGGATAGTAAAACTAAGGGACTGATTTTGTCATTTTATTTAATTTTGATTAAAACATGTTTTAAAGCCACAAGTGCTTAGTGTTTACAGTATTGGACAGCACAGCTCTCAAGGAAAGATGGGAAGGGAGGAGACTGGAGGCCACTGTCAGGAGGCTGTGGAAATGGTTCACGTGAAGGAGGCTGAGGGACTGAAGTCAGAGGCAAGGAACTGGAGAGGAGGCGCGGACGCTGGGCACTGTGATAACTGGAGCCGGACTAAATGTGGGGGAGGGGGGAGCAGAGGCTCCAGGAGGACCCCCAGTGTCTGACCCAGGAGATGGGGTGCCTCCTGCCTCGCTGTGAAGACCTGAAACTCGGGACCAACCAGCCTGAAGGCAGCGCTAAGTGCAGTTCGGGAAGCCCGGAGACAGAGGGCCCTGGAAGGCCACTCCAAACGCAGCGCTGATACTCTGCGGGGAGAGGGGACTGAGACAGACAGGCTTCAGGGCCCACCAGCTGGTAGCCCTCTGGCCGGCTTCCAGCCACAAGCGGAAGTTGGGATTGCCTTACTTTTTTTCCCCTATTAGACCTCCATTGTAAAGTTGGTAGAATTTATGTAAAAGTCTGGATTTCCATCTCCTTTTGAAAAATCAGATCTGAAAACATTGAGCCAAAATTTCCTCATATGAGTCCCCTGGAGTTGCATAGCCACCCTCCTTAGACAGTCCATTTTCTGGGCTATAACAGAATACCACAGACTGGGTAATCTATCGAGAAAAGAATTTGATTAAGCAAGATGTGATGGAATACTCCTGTGAGCCCAGAACTCTGGGAGGCTGAGGCAGGAGGATTGCAAGTTTGAGCACAGCCTGGGTAATTTAACAATTTAGGAAGACTGTGTCAAAATTTTTTTAAAAAATTTTTTCAAGGGCCAGGCATTTAGCTCAGTGGTTTCGCTGCCTGCTGCTCAAGTGCAAGGACCCAAGTTCGATCCCCAGTACCCCCCAAAAAAAAAACTTTTTAAAGAGGGCTGGATTGTAGCTTAGTGTGAAGGCCCTGGGAGCCCTAGTATCTAGTAACACACACACACACACACACACACACACACAAATAAAATTTTAAAAAGGAGGAGGAGGAGGAGAAAGAAGAGTGGGAGAGAGAGGAAAAAATTGGGCGTGGTGGCACATGCCTGTTATTCCAGCTGTTGGGAAGCTGAGGCAGGAGGATCACTTAAAATTCAAGGCCAACCTGGATTACATAACAAGGTCATGTCTCCAGAAAAGGGGGGGGGCAGAGAAGGGGAGGGAAGGAAAGGAAAGAGGAAAAAAAGGGAAAGGGAACAAGAACAAAGAGAAAATTGGTGCAATCTAAGTTCCTTCCTTTTGAATCTAGGCTGGTTTGACACTTGTTTGGCTAATATTTTGAAGCAGAAATGACACTGTGTAACTTCTTGGGACCTAGCCCCACCTGAGGAAGCTCTGTCTAGGCCAGTAATGGTGAAGCTGATAGAGCTTTCAATGATCCAAACAGCCAGCTGCGGCACGTGTGCCATAGGTTTGGCACCACTGCTCTAGGCTATAAAAAGAGAAACTCAGGACAGAAAGAAAGAGGCCCAGCTACTCCAGTTGCCCAGGGGAGGTTCTAGCATGGGAGCAAAAGTACCTTGGCTCCTCCAACCCCATTTTGGCCACACAGTGCCCTCTCAGAGCCCTGGAATCATGATTGCAGAACTGCAGATCAGCAGTGGTGGTTGTCACAAGTTGCTGTGTTCAGGGGAGATTTGTTATGCAGCATTATAAAACTAAAACATGGGCACTGGGGAGACTGAAGCAGGAGGCTCTCAAGTTTGAGGCCAGCCTGGGTTATACAATGAGTTCAAAGCTGGCCTGGACACCTGGACTACATAGTAAGACCCTCTCTCTCTCAAAACAAAAAGAAGAAGAAGAAGAAGAAGGGCCAGGGATTTAGTTCAGTGGCGCTGTGCCTGCCTTTCAAGCACAAGGTCCTGAGTTTGATCCCTGGTTCTGAAAGAAAAGAAGAAAAGAAAACTGAAACATGAGGTGGACATGATCATCCAGAGAAAACAGAGTGAGGACAACACAGACGGGGCTCAGGTGGAGGCGAGTGAGGCAGGGCCAGGTCCCACCTTGATCTATAATTTCGATATGGGTTCACTGTGGGGTTATCTTTGAATTAATTTTATTTTATTGAATATTACATTAAAATAGTCTTGATTACTGAGTATGTTGTCTTCAAAACAAGTGCTTCCCTCCCATCACCCTGGTCCAAGCTCTGGGAGAAGGCCACATCCCCACACACACACACACACACACCTACAGAACACCAGCCCTGACTGATGACAAAAGAGCCCAGTCAGCAAAGCGCGGGCCCGAGAGGCGGGGGTGCACAGCCCTGGCAGGGGGAGTGGGAAAGAAGAGCCAGCCATGTTCAGTGGCAGTGACAGGTGCCTGTGGAGGCCAAGCCAGACATGACCAACATTCCAGGAGGTGGCAGAGGCCAGGTTTCCTGAACACATCTGGGAGAGGTCTCCCTGGGTGAACTTCAAGAAAAAAGCTTTGTGAGAAATTTTCTTTTTTAAAAAATAAATTTTATTTTATCCCATTCCCCCACTCAAGCCCCCTCCCTCCCTGTGTACAGAAGCTTTGTTTCCATTTTTTCCTTCTATTTTCACTGTTTTTCTTGTCCCTTCCTTTCTCCCTCCCTCCTCTCTTGTTCCCTTTCCCATTTGAACACTTTCTTCCCATTTCCCAACATCCATTATACATTTCAGTCCTTCTTATTTCCACTTTCGGTTTCTGTGAGAAATTTCCAAGTTCATTTTTTTCCAAAAGCATTCTTATTTTTGTAATAAAGTAGCTTCATAAAGAATCTGTTCATTTCCATCACAACAACATGAGCCAACATGACAACCCCCCCCCCCACCGTAACCACGGAAGCCAATGATGGCACAACTCAGAAACTGAAGATCAGAAAATATAGTGTGATAAGCTGTACGGAGGTAAGCTCAGATTAACTCAGTAAAACATTACCAGTCACTCCGCAAATGCAGCCAACCTCCCTGCAAGCTGCAAATCAGCCCTTTGGGTGCCCTTGGCTTGGCCCCCAGTTCCTGCGCCTCAGCCAGCAGCCTAGGCCACTGACCCTTGGCTCTGGGTCAGTTCATTTCAGGCAACAAGGTTGCTGGGCTACCGTAGTGATCAGCCAAACCAAAGAGCGAAAAACAGCTCTGTGAGGAATGGGCTTCCTCTGCAACAGCCGCCTTATGTGTGGAAGGGAAACCAGCCAAGACCTATAGCAGTAGTGGCAAATCTATGGCATGCGTGCCACAGCAGGCTCTAAAAGGTTCACCATCATTGGTCTATAGCATTGCTGAAACCACAAAGAACTTTAGATAAAATAAGTTGTGCAAAAAAGGAAATTATGGGACCACATTTGCATTCTGCATAAAATTCTTGAACATATTTGGCTATTGCTCTGCATAGAAGTTTGTTTCACATTAAGTTGTAGTTCGGAAATATTTTTTTAAATCACTCCTTAGGAAAAAAATAAATTTAAATTTAGTAATATGGCATTATAATCTTTGGAAATAAAATTAATTTTATACTGTTGTTCTGACAAAGTAAAGAAAATGTGCTATCTGAAGTAGCATGATCTAATCTTCTCTAAAATTTTCTTCTCTTCTAAGGAGAAAGTTTTAAAGTCAGGTGTGGTAGCACACACCTGCAATACCAGCACTCAGAAGACTGAGGCAGGAGGATATTCACAAGTTTGAGGCTAGTCTGGGCCACACAGTGAGTTCAAGGCCAGGCCAGCCTGAACTACGTAGTGAGACCCTGTCTCAAAAAAAAGAGAGATAGGGGGCCAGGGGCTTAGCTCAGTGGTTCTGGCGCCTGCCTCACAAGCACAAGGTCCCAAGTTCGATCCCCGATACCAGAAAAAAAGAGAGAGAGAGAGAGAGAGAGGTTTTAGCACATTTCTCAAAGCATGGTTTTTAGAACAGTGGTCCCATGAGAGGCTCCTTTAAAAAAGAAAAAAAAGGAGGTGTGGAAGTACAGCTCAGTGGCAGAGCCCTTGCCTAGCAGACTCAAGAACCTGAGTTTGAACCACAGCATCAAAAAAAGGAAAAAGCAGTAGAAAGGAAGGTAAAGAATTCTTTGATCAAATCTACTTAGAAAGTCTCTCTCTCTCTCTCTCTTTCTCCCTCCCTCCCTCTCTCTTTTTCTCCAAGGTCTTGCTCCTATATTGCCCAGGATGGACTCAGCAATCCTCGCTCCTCAGTCTCTCTCTTTCTTTTCTCTTTTTTTGGGGGGTGGGGGGTGAGACAGGGTCTCGCTATGTATTCAGGCTGCCCTTGAACTATGTAACCCAGGCTGGCCTTGGCCTCCCAATTACTGAGATTGCAGGTGTGCACTACCATGCCTGGCTTCAGCCTCTCTTTTATATTCATCATAATATTTGCAAACCATTACCCCTTAAAAGAACTACAGTGGCAAGGGCGTGGTGGCACACACTGTAATCCCAGCACTCTGGGAAGCTGAGGCAGGAAGATGACAAATTTGAGCTCAGCCTGGGCAACTTAGCAACTTGGTGAGACCCTGTCTGGAAATTTAAATTAAAAAGAGTGGGGGAGATTGCTCAGTATGAAGGCCCTAGATTCCATCCCCAGTATATGGTGGGGGAGAGTATGTAGGAAGGGAACTGCAATAAAGAAACTTGTTTAACACAACAACCTCCCCCCAACTGATAAGACCCTGGATCCTTTTTTTTTTTTTGGTACCAGAGATCAAACTTGGGACCTTGCGCTTTTGAGGCGGGGGTGGAACCACTGAGCTAAAGCCCCAGCCAGGATCCTTTTCTTATATAACACCCATTAGGGCTCCTGGGGCCACAGGAGATTGAAACCCACTTGGAGAAACACTGCCTTACCCCTGGGGGAGGAAAGGTGGGACATAATCCCCTGCTTCCTACCAAATGGTTTTGAAATATTCATCATTTCTCAAATGACAAATGATGAAATATTGTTTCTACTTTTAGTTCATTTCCCTTACAATTCCTGTAACATTTGGTATGTGATAAAGACATTTTAAACAAAAAGATACATTTGAAATTGGGAACCAACAGGCAGCAAACTGTTCCACTTAGCAGCCACCTGTGCCTTTGAAGTGATTGACTGCATTCCCGATATTTTCATTTCCATAAACTTCAGGACGCTTCCCAGGTCCAAGAGCATGCTGTTCACATTTTCAGCCAGTGACACAGCTGTGTCCCTCTTGGCCTTGCTAGCCTACCTAGAAAAATATATTGAACATTTTTTCCTTTTTTTGCAAACTCATGAAGAGTGGAATCTGAAGAACTGACAGTATTGGGAACATTTTGGAGTGTTACTTGATTTCCTCAGGAAACTTCATTAATGCTAAATCAAAAAGATGAGCATGACAGTATCCGCCAGCCTACCAAATGTCCACCTCAAACTCTGCTATAACATTTCTGTAACTCTTCTGATTATGCCAGCAGCATGTCACATGATCAACCCCAGTGTGCCTCCCTTAGTTTCTAGCAGATTCAGGGAGGTGACACATGTTTGTGCCTGAGAAAGCTGAAGAGCTATGACACATTTCCAGTTCCCCCTCCTCTCTCTGATTAAAGAAGAAATTTTAAAGGCAATGCCATCCGTTCAAAAATACGCTTCCTAACAGTCCTCTGTGTGCAGTGAATAAAACCCTTCTCCTAATGGAGCTGGCATTTGAGCAGATGGCTTGAACAGAGACATTTCCAGCTAATCTGATGGCTCTTATCTCGAAAGCCAGGCCAAGAAGGAGGCAAATGCATCTTGAGCCAGGGTTTTTTGCAAGGAATAGGCTCAAAGTCATGAAAACGGGAGGGACTGCGTGGACTGTCAACTGTCGATGAAGAGGGGCTCTGAAAGGTGAGGCCTAGCGGAGGAAGAGAGGGCTGGAGTTAGAACCCCGATCTCTGCCTGGGAAATAGCAGAGGGTCGGGCCGAGGTCCCCATGAGTAGCCACCTGAAGCAGAACTGTGAACATCATGGAAGCTGAGGGGAGCATGCAGAGGGACAGTAAGGCCCGCACATGAGGGAACCTTCTGTAGTAGGAGGGAGAGAGGTGGCTAAATGAAGTCCTTACTCAGAGCTCTGAGAGCCAGCTTGAACCTTCCCTGAAAGAGACCTTGGCATCCAGGGAAGTTCAGTGTGTATTAGGACAGGAGAGGATGGCAGCAGGGATGGGGACACATGCAAGAAGCTGCCCCACTTGCTGGCCATCTCTGGCCTCTTGCACAAGGGGACCACACCCAGCAGACACTCAGGCCTAAGAGCTGCCCGTCTTTCCTGTCTCCCAGGGCACAAAAGAGCCCATGCTAACCTCATTTCTGGCTCACTCTCGGGCTTGGGGAGAACACAGTCTACAGGGCTTCGAAGGAAGAGGTACTAGCACAGCCCATCTTCAGGCCTGTAGCCTCTCACTCATTCTTCCCACCCAGGACCAAGGCTGCAGGGGCTCCGCATCCCTTATGCTCCCTACCTTCATATTCCCCGGTTCTCACAGGTGCCCCTCACTCTCTGCACCCAGCTCCCTGGGGCTCCCTGATGCTCCTTCTCCTCTCCGGGCCACCAGTCTGGCACTTGCTCCATTGCCTAGAGTGCTTCTCCCAAACTCCCTCCTC
The DNA here is from genome assembly GCF_000247695.1 of Heterocephalus glaber. Next base: position 241,676 of record NW_004624816.1, read on the forward strand.
TATTTGCTCATTCAGGTGGTGGCTCAAATGTCACCTTCTCCATGCACCCTCCCTTAAAGGTGCAGCCTTTTCCCTCCGCTCCCATGCACCCTGTCTGCCTTTCTCCATAGCACTGATTCCCATCACCCCCAAAGACATGTTGATGTTCTAACCCCCAGTACTGCAGAGTGCAACTGGGTCTGTAAATAGTCACTGCTGAAGCAATTAGTTAAACTTTTTTTTCAGTACTGGAGGTTGAACCCTGGGCCTTCACAGTGAACTACGGCCCCAGTCCTTTTTTATTTTTTACTTTGAGATAGGTTAGCAATAAGTCACTAAATTGCCCAGGCTGGGCTTGAACTTGCAATGATTCTCCTGCCTCAACTTCCCAGAGTTCTGGGATTACAGGTGTGAACCACCACACCCAGCTAGAATTCATCAGTTAAATTAAAATGAGGTCATTCCATGGGAAAATAAATAAATAAATAAATAAACTCAGAATGGTATGGTTTTAAGGCAGTAGCAAAAGACATTTTGGAGCAATTCAGCCTTTCATTCAAAAAATATTGGTCATTGAGTTCTACTGTATTTGAATATTATTGTAGTTTTTTTCCCTTGCATTGTTCTTCTTTGAATGGTTTTAATTTCTGTATGTGTATGTGTTTGATAATAAAGTTATTTAAAAAAAAAAAGATGAGGTCATTCCAGACTGGAATGGAGTAGGCCCCTAAAGCCAAAATGACCGATGTCTTTACAAGAAGGAAGAAATCTGAAGACAGAGACATCAAATATTGCTGCCACCACCAGAGGTTAGAAAGAGGCAAGGAAGGATTCCCCACCAGGTTTGAGAGGGAGCAAGGCCCTGCTGGCACCTGGATCTGGGACTTCCAGCCTAGAGAACTGTAAGAGAATCAATTCTGCTCTTGTAGTCATTTGTTGCAGCAGCCCTCGGCACCAACGTACCATCTGCTGTATCTATGCTAAATTATGCACAGAGTTCATCACCTAATCCACTTCTCAAGAATGCAAGGAGCAGGCCAGGGATTTAGCTCAGTGGCACTGCACCTGCCTTGCAAGTGCAAGGTCCTCAGTTCAATCCCCGGTACCACCAAAAAAAAAATAAAAAGAATGCAAGCAGCACAAGGGCAGAGACTTCTGGCTGTTATGCTCACTGCTACACCTGCAGGCCTGGAGCAGAGCCTGGCATGTTAGGTGCTTTATAAATAGAGGCGCAGACTGACTGAGTGAACGAATGAAGGAATGAATTGCAGACTGCCCTGACATCCACTGGAGACTTGACATCTGGCTGCTGATCTCCTGCTCCTTCCTGCTCCTAGGAATCTCCCACGAGGACCAGGTGAACCCTCCAACAATATGCCACTTGTCTTAGTTTGTTTTCTTTTACTGGAACTTAATACCACAGACTAAGAATTCATAAAGGATAAAGGTTTGTTTGGCTCACTGTTCTAAAGGCTGAGAAGTCCAACATAAAGCAGCCACTTATGGTAAGGCTGTTCTTGCTGGTGGGGACTCGCTGCAGAGTCCCAAGACAGAACATGGCCAGACAGAATGTCCTACTCAATTCTCTCCACTTCTCAGAAAGCCACAGTCCCACTTGATTAGGGACCCACCATTATGGCCTCATTCAACCCTAATTACCTCCCAAATGTCCCATCTCCAAACGGTATAGTTGCATTAAGTTTCTGCCCACTTAATACTTCTTAATAGGGATTAAATTTCAACATGAGGCCAGCTACTGAGGAGGCTGAGGTAGCAGAATCATCGAAAGTGCAAGCCTAAGGGATGGGGATTTAGCTCAGTGGCGCCGCACCTGCTTCACAAGCACAAGGTCCTGGGTTTTTGATCCCTGGTACCAAAAAAAATATTTGTTGCACCTGCCTAGCAAGTGCAACCCTAGCCTGGGCAACTTAACAAAACCGTCTCAAAAAATAAAAAGGGCTGGGAATGTAAATCAGTGATAGAGAAGTCCTGCATTAGATCTCCAGTACCAAAATAATAATAATAATAATAATAATAATAATAACAATAATAATAATAAAGAATAATACATCATGAGTTTTGGTGAGACATTCAAACTACTGCACTGAGAAGGGTGAAGTGGCACATGCCTGAATTACAAGTTCAAGCCCAGCATGGGCAACTTAATGAATTAGCAAGACCCTGTCTCAGAATAAAAAAAAATTTTAAGAGGTTGGGGAAGTAACTCAGTGTATGGGCCCTGGATTCAATCTCAGTATTCAAGGAGAAAAAAGACACACAGCACTGCCCTTCAGTGCACTCCCCTCAACCCTTTGGCTTTGGCATCACCTGGAACTGGCCCACCTGAGCTGGCTTTGGGACTGGACCCAAGACCTGGCTATCAGAGGTGCGATGTTTCCCAGAGAAGCTGGAAGCAGTCATGATCCAAGAAGTAAGAATGCTAGTCAAAGACAGAATCCAAAGCCTATCCCCTGGAGCAGCACATGCCCCCTCCCCCGTGCCCCCCTGTAAGGGGCTGAGGAACCCTGTGGAGATCAGGAACAGGGTGGGGTCCTGTGCTGATGCAGAACAGGCTGGGAGAACATCAGGCAGCCCAGGTCTCATCTTGTAGGGTGAGGGTCCATGAGTGAGGGTGGGTGAGCCAGCTGCAAGGTGCAGGCAAACCGAGAAGATGCTTCTCCAACCTCCCCTTCCAAGGGTCTCTGTAGAAGTCAACTGGCTGAGTGTTACCTAGAAACTAACAATCAACTCCCAGAAGGACATTCAACCTCCAAAGCAGCTGCCAGTGGTACGTATCTGCGGAGGAAATGAAGTGAAGTCCAGGGATCCAATGAGATGTAAAGAACATGGATACAGGGGCCGGGGATTTAGCTCAGTGGCTCCACCACCTGCCTCGCAAGCACAGGGTCCCGAGTTTGATTCCTGGTACCAAAAAAAACACAACAGAATGTTTAATTATTTAGAAAAAGGAAAGTCAACTGTTCATTTATTCAACACCTATTTCTTGAGCAACTCCTGAGCCAAGCCAGTGAACAAATCCAGGCATGGGTCCTGTTCTCACGGGGCTTGCATAACTTCAGAAAAAGGACACTGCATGTACAACTAAACACTCAAAGAGAGACTCCAGGGCCATCCCAGGTTGCTATGGGAACACCTTATGACCCTCATTGCAGGGAGTCAGGAAAGCCTTCCCTGAGGAAGGAACCTCTCACACCTGAAGGAGGAACAGCACCCCCACTGGGGTGGGAACACCATTTTCCAAGGCCCAGAGGACATACGATGACAGAGGACATGTGGGATAATGGGAAGAGATGCAGGGGAAGGAGCAGGAATCCAGGAGGGCCACCACTTGGGGACTAAAAGATTTGGGGAGAGCAACAGGTTGACTCCCATGGGGTTGACAGAAATTTTATTTATTTATTTACAAGTTTTTGCTACGTAGTCCAGGCTGGCCTTGAACTCACTGAGTTGCTCAAACTGATAACTCCTCCTCCCTCAACCTCCCACATGCTGGGATCACAGGCGGACCAGCTGCAGTTCCCTTTTCAAAGATCCCCATGAGCACAGTGAAGAATGGGTGGCCCTGAAACACCAAGGGGGACCAAGTGAGAAGTGAGGCCAGTGCAGAGAGGGCACAAAGCTCTCTGAGAGGGAGAGCAGACCATATTTGGTGACAGAACGGCTGTGGAGGAAAGGCAAAGGGAATCAGGGACAGCGTTAGGGAGATAGCCGCACTCACTGGGAGCAAGAACATTCAGGGGAGGGCTGGGGGTTTAGCTCAGTGGCACTGCGCCTGCCTCACAAGTGCAAGGTCCTGAGTTCAATCCTGTACCAAAAAAAAAAAAAGAACCTGCAGGAGAGATGGTTCCTCAGGGAAGAAGGTGCACGTGGAACCAAAGTCAGCATCATGGTCAAGCTGCCCTGGCTGCCTTCCACCCGCCTACATACACACCGCTCTACCCCTCACTCTGTAATCCCTGCCATGCTAACCTCTTTTCCATCCCTCAGACTGGCCAAACTCATCCCCACCAAAGGCCTTTTCACATGCTGTCCCGCTGGCAGGAACACCACGCCCCGCCCTTGTCTGGCCAGATCCTCCTCACTGTTCAGGTCTCAGCTCAAATGTCACCTTCCAAGCGACATATCTGTAGCACAACCACTACCTGCAATTACCTCATGTGTTTTTTTATAGTTTATAGGTCCATCAAATGTCCTTTGGCAGCAGAACATGGCTCTGCCGGCAGGGACTTCACCGTTCTCCAGCACCCTGCTCACAGGACTCTGTAGAGTGCACCCTCAGAAGCTAGGTCAGGCAGGCTGCTGTCTTCACAGCCACAGGCAGAGAGCCATCCCAGTGCCTGAAAGAGCCAGGGTAGGAGGAGGACCCGTGCAGAGCCTCAAGGACCTGGACAGAAATGCTGGAAGGGAGGAAGAGAGGGAAGGCAGGTAGGAGGCAAACCAAGAGGAACAAGCTAGCAGCTGGGGAGCCTGGACTAAACGCAGGCAGGGCTTGAGGCCAGGTGCCCAGACTGAAAAGCACACATCTCATCACGAGTCCCACTGAGTGTGTACTACCATCTCCCACTCCTGACCATGGGAGAGGAGAGGCTGCATGGTGAGTGGCAGTCCTAGGCTTTGGCCCCTGGTGGTGTTCCAGAGCCCATGCCCTCCTGTCCACATCACCTCATAGAAGCCAGGGGAGCACTGCAAGGATGACGGACGGGTCAGTCACAGGAGAAGTGACCAGGAAAGGCTGAGACAAAAATTGAAAAGCTTCCCCAGGATCTGGTGATTGGGCAGAGAGGGCTGGAGGCCAGGCTGGGGAGGACGGAGGGACAAGTTGAGGCTGGGAAGTAGGGTGGCGAGCAGGGAAGTTCTGAGAAGCTTGGCTGTAGGAGAGTAACTGGAGGAGGCTGTGGGGGCAAAATATGGCTATTTTAAGGCAGAAGAAACCCGAGTGTGTTTTGATGCTAGAGCCAGCAGAGGAGCCACTGAAGAAGCCAAATTCAGGGGGATGCTGGCAGGGCAGGCTGGGGCAGGAGGGAGCACAGCCCTCCTCCACTGGCTTCTCTCTTCTCTGGGAAGCAGGAGGTGAGGGTCTGAGCAGGCCTCTGGGGGCAGGATGCTCAGGGTCTGAGCCTGGGGAAAGCTTGAAGGAAGACAGCTGAGGGGACAGAGAGCTGGCTGAAGCCGTGGCCAGGCAGTGGCAAAGGTCCCAGGGGCCTACGTGAGCATTCCTAACACCATCAGTCAGCCTAGAGCACAAGGTCAAAGAGCAGAGTGCTGCATGGCTGAGGCTTTGCAGAAGCAGTTCCACAGGGAACTGAAGCTAGGACACGGGCAAGAGAATGGCCATGGAATCTAAACTGCAGGGGCAGGAAGGGTCTGAGGGGCAGAGTGGAAGCAGAGGCCACATGTCAAGGGACCCTAATGAATACGTCTGCCTTAGCAGACTTCCTGCAAGAACAGGAGTGGCCCTCAAGATCAGCATGTGAAGTAGGGTTCTCAGAGGTGGGAGGCCCTGAGTAGGACACAGCAGACAGGCAGGCAGAGGAGCCATGCCAGTGGGAGGGGAGGAGGCACCTTTGTGTTTGTTCTGGTTTTGGTTTTTATTTCGCCTAGGTGAGACATGTGCATGGTGTGGCACTAGCACAACAGAGTACTATAAAAAATCAATCTACCCCTCTCCCCACAGTGGGCTCTCCAGCCCTGGGAAAGCATGTCACCACTTTCTCCTGTGTGGGGCTCCTTCTCGGAGGCTGAGCTGAGGAGTGGTGGGTGTGTACTCAGGTAGGCTGGACTCTTCCCCACCTTCTCCAAGGTACCCAACTGTGGGCCCCTTCCCAGCATCTCAAAACTTCTGGGGACACTAATACTCCTGGCCAATCTCTCAGTTTCCAGAAACCTCTCTCCCCCAACTCACAAGAGATGGGTCCCTGGCTTCCTCATTCTCCTTGCCAGCCTTGCCTCTGCCCCGCCTTTAAGCAGTGGTCAACTAGGGGTGCACCTGCAGACTGCTGCCCCCCACAACCTAATTCATCATTCCACAGCTTCTATCTCTTGCAACATCATGGCCCAGAACTCCCTCTGCTGAGCTCCAAACTAACTGTCCACCTCACAGCTCCCCTGGGATGTTCCTGTTGTGCCCCAAATTCAACACACCAGAACTGCATTCCTCAGCGCCCCCTCTGCAGCAGCTATGGGTTGGCTTATGGCCATCCAGCATCTGTTTGCCTCAGGACTGAATAGGTATAGGTGTGATAAGGAACTGTACCTGTGAGTTGTACCCTGTAGTTTGGGGTGTCCCCCCAGACCCTCTTTCCTAATAGATTTGAAATTGAGGGGGCCACAAAGCCAACCTTCCACCCATGCTGAGCCTGAGAACAGTAACACTGAAATGCACTGAGCACTTGCACTCTACATGCATGAATCTCTTTCCAGCCTAATAAAAGATGGACAAGTCAGGTCCTATTATTCCCCAATCTGAAAATGAGGAAAGTATGCCATAGAGAGGTTCAGTACCTTGCTCAGGAACTTTACAGTCAGTTTAAATGTGGTGTCAGAATTCAAATCCAGGTACAGTGGTGCCTCAGTTCATGAACGCTTCTGTTCGCAAACAGTTTGGTTCTCAAACATGTTCAATAAAATTTTGCTTCTGTTCACAAATTCCACATCAGGTGACAAACTCAACTGAGTCATCTTCCCCACACAAACACAAACATGGCCATCTTCCCTAAAATCATAGAACAAATTAAGTTCATGAACTGAGGGAGCACTGAAGTGTGATTCAGTGGCATACTTTACCAACCCCTTCCCAATTTTTTTTTTGAGACAAGGTCTCATTAATTTGCTCAGATGGGGTCTGAACCCAGCCTCCCTCAAGGGTGGGATTGCAAGCATACACCACTAGGCCCAGCTTAGCACCCCTCATTTTTTGTTTTGCTTTGTTTTGTAATCCTTGATTTTGACCATTAGATCATACCACCCAAAGCCGACACAGGGGCAAGCAGAACCAAGCTAAGGAAGGAGAAATAAGAGGCCTGCTCTCTTGATTTGGGCCCTGAATTATGCCAGGCCTGAGGCCAGAACTACCCTTAGACTTTTAAATTACACAGGCCAATAAACTCCCTTCTGTGTAAGCCAAATAGTTTGGGTTTTCTGTAAATTCAGACCACAAAAGTCCTAGCCAGTAATAGATCATCCCAGTGGGAGGCATCACCACCCACTCGGATATTCAGGCCAGAAAACAGGGTGTCCTCCTCCCCCCACCTCTGCTTCCTTCCTCACATCCAACTAGCAACCAGAGCCTGCCGCCCAAGCTTCAGTGACTCCAATTTTGCTGGTTTTTGACAACAGCCTCCTGGCTGCTTCTTTACTTCCAGCTGCTCCCACCTTCAAATGTATCCCCGGCCTGTGAAGATCCAGATCTTACCATACCACTTCACAGCTTAATGCCGCCAGTCACCTTGCTGTCCCTGGGACAGCCTCCAGCTCCAGGCCATGCCAGCCCCACCCACTGCCCAAGTCTCAGCTCCCTCTTCCCACCCTAACCACAAGTTGCCAAAGCACCCTCTGCCCAGGGTGCTCTTGCTCCATCTTATATGGAGAAGGCCCTCTCATCACTCCACCTGTATAGTTAGCCTTTGCCAACCGCTAGCCGTGTTCCCCCGATGCTCTTGGCTCTTTCCACCCGGGCACATTGTATAGCCTATTTTAACTCTAGCCTTGTAAGCCCTACTCTTTACCAGACTGTGGGCTCTTGGAGGACAGAGCTGGTCGTTTGTCTCCTGGGGACCCGTTCCCACAGTATCCACTCACTAGGTCCTCCTGAAAGGGATGAAAATTAAGTGCTCCTAGGAACAGAGTGGGCGGTTCCCTTCTCTGTCTTCTTCTTCTTTGCAGATGGTCAGGTTTGTCACATGCTAATTATAGTACAGACTCATCGGTGGACAAGACTTATCTATTGGATCCTTACCAGGTCATTGCTGCTTCCACTTCTTGGACAGAGAGACTGCGGTTCAAGCAAGTCTGCAATCTGAAGCTCAGGGCACACAAAACCCACTCTCCTCTCAGCACCAGCCTCCAGCTACTCAGAAGGAAGCAGTGCTCTTGCACATACTGGCCACAGAGAGGCAGCAAAGGGCTGGCACGCGTCAATCCACCTCCAGAAAGACTTGGAGCTGAGGAGGAAAAGGTCACAAGAGAGGAAAGGCAAGGGGACAGGGGTCATGGTTGGGGCTGCATTTCAGTATTTGCTAGAAACAGGTCAACCTGGAGGGAAGGGAACAAACCACTAAGAGTCAAGGGGCAGGGCCAGGTGTGGTGATGCACACCCCTGATCCCGGCACTAGGGAGGCTGAGGCAGAAGACTGCTGTGAGTCCAAGGCCAGCCTGAACAACACACTGAGATCCAAAGTGTCAAGAAAGGGCCAGGGATTTAGCTCAGTAGCACCATGCCTGCCTTGCAAGCAGAAGGTCTTGAGTTCCATCCCCAGTACCAAAGGAAAAGACAAACCAACGACAGTGTCAAGGGCTAGAAACAGACTACACACCAGAAATTTGCATTACCAGGATATTTAATAACTAGCCATAGAAAGTGATGGGGCATTTCTGGATTGCTCAGGTACCCTGGGCTTCCAAATGGGTGGCACTGACCAGTAGCCCTCAGCAGGGACATGTCAGTGGCCTCTCACATCTGCACTGCTCGCACCAGGCAGGACGGGGCTGCGCTCATGTCCAGAGACCTGGTGGACAGAGGGCACAGCATCTCTTGCACGGAGCACCCAGTCTATGTGGCCATGTCCTGGAGGACACACAGCAGTCCGTAATCATTCCTAGAGCACAGAGCCCCCAGGCCCCACACCCAGCAGTATTTCAGAGGGTTGAGGGGAGCAGCTCAGAGGCAACAGCTGGGTACAAGGGCCCCAGGATGTCACCACAGTCCAGGTGCTTCCCAGTCCGTCACGTGCAGGGGCAAATGGGTCAAAGGTGGCAGGAGTTCTCCGGAGGGCAGCTGGAGGGGAGTACTCCCGAAGGCAGACCACAGACCACACCAAGGTTCAGGAATCTGTAACAGATGGCCGTCCCCTCCCTTGCTGGAAGGAAGCTGCACTGCTGTGAGGCCTAGGGAGGGGTCAGATAGACCCTGCAGCCTATTCCAGCCCAGGGTGAACTTGGGCTGGAAGAAAGTTATGCCACCATGGACAGCACAGGCAGATGGAGCTCTTCGGGTGCTCAGACCTACACTGGGCCCTCATCTCTCACTCCCTGCCAGTGCCCGAGGGAGTGACAACAGCACTCACGTTACCATTTTCCAAATTCTTTTCCTCCCCACTCAGCCTGATCAAGGTCAGTGTTCCAAAGCAAACATCTCAGTATCTTCCCCCCAGGAACACTGAGGTCCCCAGCACACCCCACACCCATTCCAAACACTATGATGAAGGAAAAGCAAAGGCAGGAAGTTGAGGAAACTCTTTGCCTACCCCGTCATGATCCTCACCCTGTCCTGGGTATGAGCAGACATGATGATGCTGGGGACACAGCCCTTCCCTCCACCATACCCCTAACACCCCAAACACTTGAACCCAAAGACCAACTCCAAGGCCATCACCCCTCAGCTCCACCTGCCTGGACTTTCTCCACAGGTGTTTATTCTAGCAACCCTCAGTCTTTCCCCACTCTTCAGGTTCCACCCAGGAAAGCTGAGTCCAGCCGGCTGGGGAGCTGCTGCTGCCTAGCATCTGGGAGACTGTTCTGGCAGCAGGGGGGTATCTGAAAAAGCCACTGGGGAAGCAGAGAGGAGGAAGCAGTGACAGGAGCTTGGGTTGCAAGTCCCTGACTCAAGCTGTTCATAAAGGTGTGTATTGAAGGGTGGGTCTTTTGGAGAGAGGGCACATTTTTGCATCAGCCTCTCAAACAGTGTGGGAACACAGTGGGAGGGGGGCCAGAGCAGGAGGGGCAACCCAGGGCAGGAATGAGCCCCAGGTCCAGTTCCAGCTCTGCCATTCTCTTAAGCATGCTACTTGCTTCTGTCTGAGTTTCAGAGCTTTTCTCAATTCTCTGAGCTTCCCTCTTTGTAAAATGAAAGGGTTCCCGGGGATCTGGAGCCCCTCTATCCCAGTTGGGGTAGGAGAGGAGAACGCTGGGACAAGGTGAGGGGAAACACGCTAAAGCAGCAGAATGCACGAGGTCAGAAGCTGGAAGAACCTGGGTAAAAGACGTTCTCCCCACCCCACCCAAGGCCCAGCAAGGTAAGGGGGAGGGAATGTCTGTCCCCCTGGCCCTAGCCGGGTGCTGGTGCCAGGCACAGTCACACACTCTTCACAGCCCTGGAGAGCCCTCTCTCCAGGGGTGGGGGTGGTGTCCTCAAGGTCAGAAGTCAATGTAGCAAGGCCACTGCGGCACAGCTGCCCAGGATAAGTGCCAAGTCACGAACTGCTCCACAGGAATCACACGTGGTCGTCAGCTAAGCAGCAGCTTAGCTGCATCTGCCCATGCCCTCCCACTGCCCCTCACCAGCCCTCCTCATGGTACCCAGCAAGACTCTCGCTTCTCAGAGGGAAATGGGCGAGAGGTCAGTCACCCCCAACAAACAGCAACACCCACAGAACCTCCCACTAGCTCCTGGCACCTCGGAACAAAGGGGATGCAGAGGGAAAGCCACACATACCGCCCAGGCAAGGTAGCCTTGGCCTGGAGTTGCCTTGTCCTTTGGGCCACCCAGGCCCTTTCTTCCAGATGGTTCCTGTCTTTGACCAGACAGAGGTAAAAAGAGCCAGACACAGCCCCCACAGCTGGGACTCCTCAGCCCCACTTCCTGCAGCAATGTGCTCCTGAGGCACCCCAGCTGCCAGCAATCTTGCCATCCACACACCCCCAACTCATACCACAAAGCTCCTTGCTCTGGGCGACATCTGTTCTCCAGACCTGAGCAGGCCACACTCCCCCCGAAGATGCCTGCAACAGTCTCTCCCCAGCCTCCAGTGCGAAGGGCAGTGCTAGAGCCCAGCAGGGTTGCCCTTTAGTACCTGCAGGGGTGGGGCAGATGCAGAGTGGGGAGAGGGATAGGTATGAGAAGAAGGGATCCAAAGCACACTGTGACCCCCCAGACTCCCTCTTTGACCCAACTGCTGTCCCCTTTCCGTTACACCTTAGCTGTCTGTTCCTAGAAAAAGGACCTAAGGGAAGGGGATGTTTAAATGGGAGGGGACTCAATGCTGCCTGAGACAGTCCCCAGGAGGAAGAGCCACATGGGGTAGGAAGCTGCAGCCCCAATCCTCAGACTGGTTGGGGCTAGAGATCAGCCTTGCTGAAGGGCTGGTTCTCCAGGTGACTAGCTGCACCCAGAGGAGCCCTCAATAGGAAGGTGGTCATCGTGCCCCGCCCCAGCCCTACTCTCTCCACCCTGGCCCTCTCACCTGTGCCCCAAACTCTAGCATGGGGGAAAGGCCTCTCTCGCAGGTGTAAGGCATGCAAACCCCAACACGGCCTGGCACCTAGTTGTCACCTCCACTGGTCTCAGCCTCAAGGGATGCACGCCGCTCATAAGCCAGCAGCGCTGTCAGGCCATGGGCTCGGACAAGGAGGTTGCCGCCCAGGAACAGGACCCCGCAGAGCACAAGCAGCGACAGCACGCCCAGCACCACAGCCTGCACCACTGGAGGCCCCTCCAGGGACTCTGGCAGTGCCCCAGACTGGTTGCAGCAGGAGCTCAGCCAAGCAGCTTGGGCCACACTGTCTGCCTGTGAGCTGTTCATGCTCCAGTGCCCCCTGCCCAGATGTGTGCAGGACACCAGATATGCAAGAGCTCCAACTGGCCAGTGGGCGTGTGGCTCAGTAGGGGAGGGACCTTAGAGGCGTGTCTCTGGGCCCCTTGCAAACAGTGCTCAGGCCCCTCCTTTACAGATGGCTCCTCCAGTGTGGACTATGGTCCCTTCTCCCCAGGGAGATCCCCGGACCCAGCCTATTTCTCCTCCCAAGTCTCACATGCTCACCTATGCACAGCCAGCCAACCAAACCCAGGAACCCTGGACACAATTCTCCTTCCTCGGCAAAGGCCAAGAGCCAGCACCTCCCTGAGATCCTCAAATCCCACCCAGACATTGGCTGGGGTGCTGCCACTCCACAGGACACACACAAGGGTCTTCTGTCCTGGACCAAAGTCTGCTAGGTGGCTCAAGGGGCTGCTGGGACACAAGGCAAATGGGAAGCCTTAAGGATCCAAGTTTCCCCTGGAATAGACAGGCAGACCAATGCTTCCTGGAAACCCCAAGGCACGGAGAGAGGGAGGGCAGATCAGTGTAACTCAAGGCCCCTCATGCTCCTTCTGTCCACAGGCCTATTTACCTCTACAGCGATAAGAAGCCACAGACCTTCACACCAGGGTTCTCATCTCTCACCTCAGGGGTATCTCAAAGCCAAAGGGGATGGGATGTTACAGTCCCACTGCCAGCTGTGTGTCCCAGAACCCAGACAGGGTGGGAGAGTAGAGCAGAGTCTGGACACACAAAAGAAAAGCCAGGATGGAAGCAAGACACAAGTACTCAAGTCTCCTGGGAAATCCTTTTTTTTGAGACAGGGTCTTACTATGTCGTTCAAGCTGGCCTTGAACTAAGTAGCCCAGGCTGGCCTCAAACTCATGAGAATCCTCCTGTCTCTGCCTCCCAAGTACTGGGATTATAGGTGTGTGCCACCATGCCTGGCAACGATCTTTGAGTCGTGTGTGTGTGTGTGTGTGTGTGTGTGTTACTGGGGACTGAACACAGGGCCTTTGCACTGAGCTACATTCCCAGCCCTCTTTCCCTATTTATTTATTTATTTACTTACTTACTTATTGTTTTGAGATAGGGTCTCACTAAATTCCCTGGGCTGGGCTTGAACCCGCAATCCTCCTGGGATTGCACTAGGATGATAGGTATGCACCACCACACCCAGCTGTGTCTTCTTTTTGAAAATAGTCCCTGCTGGGAAACATCTGTATCAGTCAATACCTATGAAGGAAAACAGGAAGGCCCCTCAGACTGCAGCAGGCCACATGGGGGCTACAGACCATCAAGGACTTGTTGGAAAGGGTCTTCCCCATCCCCAAATCCCCTCCCAGTTCTTCAACTCTCTGATGCCAGAGGACATCACAAAACCTCAGTCAGGAAACAGCCTGAGGCCAAAGAGCGTGGCATGGGAAAAAAATATAAACTCTTCCTGGCTATCCTGGCTACCTACCCTGCCTCCATTGGTAAGACATTGGTAAGACAATGGTAAGGACCATTGGTAAGACAACTTCTCCCACATCCCCCCAGCACACCTTCTAACACACAATTCATTTAGTCAGATTAAAACTGCTGAAGATGGAGTCAAAGAGCATTGCAAAACAGAAAACAAATCCATAGAAACATAGCACATGAGGAAGGCTTTGAGTATGCTTGTGTAAAAATGGGTGAGTTACCAAAGTAATGCTCTAACAATCAGCAAAGGCAGTCCAGGCTGGAAGAAGTACCACCACTGCAAGCTGGCCAGGCTCTCCCAAGACACCGACATCAAATGACTTTTCTGGTGTAGCTAGGGACCTGTGTGTGCTCTATGGCCACAGAGAAGACATTCTTTGGGGTACCATGAAGTAAGACCAGATAATATGAAGGCCAGGGATGTCATGGCTTCCCCTTCGAGGAAATAGCTCAGTCACATCCAAAAGCAACAGGCCCTTACCCCATGCTGTCATTCATGGGACTAATCACGGTCACACTCTGTGGGTAACATCTGACTGTGTGAATGTCCAACAAAGTGCAAATTACATCAGTTTTAATCTGTCTTTAATCCCATCCATCCATCCCCTCAGCTTGGAGTCACGTTCCTGCTCACACCTGTGTCCCTGAAGGAACACCAGGAAGTCTTAATGATTGAGGATGAACCCAAACTCATGTCTCAGCTTTATTACCATCCTCGTGGTGGCTCTTCTGTACAGTGGAGAACAAAAGGGGATCCTCTCCAAGGGAGTGAAGAGACTGTAAGCAGAACATGACTGCCAGCAAAGGTTCAGGGATGACCAGAGGCTGGCAACCACAAAACAAGCCAAGGGCCACCCTTTCCAAGTCTCACCAAGAACCCAGAGCCGGGTCAGACTCCCAAGGGCCTGACAGTACAGTCCCTGGAAGCCACAAAGGAGCTCCCACAACTCCAGCAGGCCTACAGGGCAAGGGTGTCTTTGATAAGCCTGCGCATGGTGGTGGTGACTGAGGTACCCAGGGCATCAGTGATCTGAAAGGAGATCTTGTAAAGGTAGGGCTGCACATCCCGCAAGCCTGTGTCAAACACGTTGTCCACCTCCGACTGTGTGGGCATCTTGGGCAGGTATTCATGCCGGTTCATCACCTCCACAATGTTGATGATCTTCTCGCAGAGCTTCTCACCCACCTTCTCCCGGCAGATCTGCCGCTCCTGCTCCGTGGCCAGAGCCACCACATGCACCTTGACTGTCCACACTTCCCATGGGATACACTCATCTGAGAAAGGCCACCGAGATTTCTTTTTCTGATAGAACTCCAAGGACATCTGCCCCAACCCATCACCACCCGAGTTTCGCAGTGCATCCTGGGGAAGAAGAGATTACAGATGATCGGGCCAAAGCCTTTGAAGAGCTCTCACCCTGCCAGTGTCTACTTCCTAAGCCCCAGGAAATTACACCCCTCTAGCTCTTAGTCCTTCAGACATGGCAGAGAATGAGATTCAGAGAAGGCAAAGGATTTGTGTAAGGTGACACAGCATACTTCCAGCCTAAACCTGAATGGTTCATGCAAATCAATATCATATGCCTCCAAGCCCAACTCCTTCAGCTTTCTATCTGTTTGTTTGTTTGCTTGCTTGAGACAGGGTCTTGCTATATAGCAAAGGCTGGCCTCAAACTCAGTGATCCTCCTGCCTCAGCCTCCTGATTGCTGGGATTTTACAGGTGTGCAGCACCACGCCCGGCATCAGCTTTGTTAACCACTTAGAAGTCCAATTATTTAAATACAGGAGGACCAAAAATTGCAAATGTTTAACTAATTTTTCTAAGATAACAATCTGACAATTTTACCAAATTTTACAATTTATTCAATATAAGACTCATTGAGCTGGGCTGGGGCTGTAGCTCCGTGTGAAGGCCCTGGGTTCAACGCAAGAAAAAAGGGGGAAGGGGGAAGGGGAGGGGAAGGAAGGAAGGAAGAGAGAGAGAGGCGTGAGTGGGAGCAGGAGCAGAGCAAGCAGAGAGGTGTCCTAAGAGTTGTGGAGCCAGAGAAAGTCAAGACCGCAGGAGCAATGACCCTCATCTGCCAAAGGGACCTGACCACATTGGCTTCCTGCTCTCCCTTCTCCCCCAAGTATCTGTGCAGGCATCCTTCGCCCACCCCATCCCACCCCACCCTACCCTGACACATAAGCCCTCCTACCCCAGGAAGAGCTCTCAATATGCCTGTACCTTTCTGCCTGAAAGAACCCAATCCACACTTCCAGGAAGGGTAAGCAGGTCCAAGCCAGCCTACGTAGAGAGATATTCCAGCTCCACCTACCATTGCCTACCATCAGCTGTACCATTCCCCTACCTTGAACTCCCCGACAACCTTGCGCAGGGCACGGTCCAGCTCCTCAGAGGACACTCGCACATAGGTGAAATCAATGAAGTCACAGTCAACATCCTGGGTGCCCACAGTACCGATGGAGTAGGTGCCTTCCTTCTTGTAGTGGAACTTGCCCGTGCTTCGGTGCAGGAGCACTGTGTGCAGCACAGCCAACATGGCCTCCTCCACCTGCCGTCCCTCCACCGACACCTCCAGCACCTCTGAGCGACAGTTCATCCTGCAGCCAGTGGCCCACACCAGGACGGGGGCTTGGGATAAAAACAGGGAACTTTGCCCCACCCAGGGGCCACCTGCAAGAGGAGCCCAGGTCAGAATGCTGACATCATATGAACCATCTGCACATCCCTGTTCACTTCCTGCTCAGTTCAGCTCAGCCCCTGCCTCTGCTGTGCCCTACACTCTGAGAGCACATGCTATCAGAAAATCACAAACCTTCTCGGTCAGAGAGCAGCAGAAGCATCAATGCTACTGTACAAACTGCCAGTGGAGACCTACATTCCATTAACAGCATTCAGTGCAGCAACCAGCAAAGGCTCCTTATGCAGCACTTGTCAGGCACTAACCTAGCCCCGGGAGCTGAGGGGATACAGGACCAACGGGCAGGTAAATGTTCCCACTGTGGTGAGAGAACAAGATAGAAATAAGAAAAGAAAGACCCAGAGTCTCATGTCCTGGGAACTTGCATGACCACAGGTTAAGACACTTAGACTCTATCCTGTAAAGAGTGAAGAGAGTCACTGCAAGCCATGCCAAGATCAAATCTGTGCATAAGAAAGTTAACTCTGACTAAAGGGCAAAGAATGGGTCGTAACTACTTTGGGGTCACAAGTTCCTTTGAGAAGTCAATGAAAGCCATGCAGGATGGGCTTTAAAACCTGAATTGAAAAATAAATAAATACATACATAGAAAATAAATAAAACCTGAATTGAGCCAGGCAAGGTGGCATACACTTGTAATCTCAGCACTTGGGAGCTGATCGCTGTGAGTTCAAGCCCAGCCCCGGCTCCACAGTGAGTTCAAGACCAGCCTTTGGCCTTTTTTGAGACTCAAAAAACAAACAAACAAACAAACAAACCTGTGCATAATACACACCAAATCCCACGCATTTCCAGGGCCATCCAGACTCCAGTGTAAAAATGGGCGATTTAAGGCAAAGAAGTTGGGCAAGAAAACCCGTCAGAAGTCACTATAGTCATAGCAGTTACAGGCCTCAAAGAGCTAGGGATATAGCTTAGTCATTCAGGGCTTGCCTAGCATGCACTGAGGCCTTAGGTTCAATTCCTAGCACCTGGGCTAGGGATTTAGATCAGTGGCACCATGCCTGCCTCATAAGCACAAGGCCCTGTACCAAAAAAAAAAAAAGAGGCAAATTCCTAGCACCACAAAAATAAATACATAAATGTTGTCTAGGCCAGCCCCAAACTCCTGGCCTCTTAAGTAATCCTCCTGCCTCAGCCTCTTGAGTAGCTGAGACTACATGTGTGTGCCATGTCTCCCAGCTCTCCTACATCTTGCTTTGTCATGGTCTAGATCTTAAATGTCCCTCAAAGGCCATGTGTTAAAGGTCTGGTTGCCAGCCATAGGTGCAACTCTTAGAGGTAGGGCCTAGTGAAAGGAA
The DNA here is from genome assembly GCF_000247695.1 of Heterocephalus glaber. The sequence continues at coordinate 258,882 of NW_004624816.1, forward strand.
GCTAAGCACTGGTGCCGTGACTTTGCAGGGGATACTAGGACCCCTGGCCCCCTATTTTTGTTTCCTAGCAGCCATAAGGTGAACAGCTTTGTTCCAACTTGTATTTCCCACCACAATGTCCTGTTAGCCACAGACTCAAAAGCAACAGTGCCAGCAGACTATGGAATGAAACCATGGGCCAAAATAAATCTTTGCTTCTTTTAAGTTGTTTATCTCAGATATTTTGTTATAGTGATGACTAAGACACTCTGGGACCTTTAGCAAATAGGTCAACCTCTCTGAACTTGTTTTCTACCTATAAAAAGGGATTTGTGAGCCAGGTGTAGTTGTACATCCCGGTAATACTTGAGGAGGGTGAGGCAGAAGGATACAAAGTTCAAGCCAAGCCTGGGCACTTACTGACTTAGTGTGAACCGATCTCGAAAAAAGGGGAGGGAGGAGTACAGTCCAGTGCAAAAACTATGGGTTCAATCCCCAGGACCACAAAAATAAGTAAATAAAAATAAAATAGGAATGTGGCAAGGACTAGTTAAAGAAATACATGTAAAACACAGTATACTGGTCAAGAACAATGACTCAAAAGCCCAAGATACCCTGGATTGGAACTCCAGCTCTGCCACTACTCCCTGTGTGATCTTAGGCAAGCTGCCTAAAACTTATGTGCCTCAGTTTCCCCATCAGTAACAGAAAATAGTAATAACAGCTATCTTGAGAGGATTATTCAAGGAGTGAATGAGTTAGCATGTGTAAACCACTTAAAGCAGGACCTGGCAAGTACTGAACATTTACTAAGCATTAGCTGCTATAATTCATTATTATGTTATTGCCTAAAGATAACACCAGGCCATACTACAGCAGTGGCAGGAAGAGTTGGAAGGTGAAGAGACCTGAGAACCAGAACTTAGTAAGTAATCAAATATGAGCCCATACTGGGATTTAGCTCAGCAGCAGAGTGCTTGCCTAGCATGCCCATCACACATCAAAGCAGGAAAAAAAAAAAAAGCCCAGAGGAACAGCCAAGTTTCATAGCTGTGTGTTCAGCTTGCAAAGTGCCCCTGACAGGGAATTCACTGCTTCTCACATAAGACTATCCCATCTTTTAGCCAGACACGGTGGCGTACGGAGGCTGAGGCAGGACTGCCAAGAGTCTGAGGTCAGCTTGGGCTACATAGTGAGTTTAAGACCAGCCTGGAACTACACAGCAAGACCCTGACTCAAAAAAAGAAAGAAAAAACAACAAAAACAAATAAACTACACAGTGAGATGCTGTCTCAAAAAAAACAAAAAATCGGTCAGAGATTTAGCTCAGTGGTGCTGCCACCTGCCTTGAAAGCACAAGGTCCCGAGTCCAATCCCCGGTACCTAAAAAAAAAAAAAGGAAACAAAACACTAGTCCATCTTTAGACTGTTCTATTCAGTTACTCTATCTCATGCTTCAAACCATTAAGTTTTTATTCTGATACTGAAGCCACATAAAATCAGTCTCACCCTTTCCCAAGCGAGCTTTTCTGATATTCAGGGGCAGCTCTTCTGTCAGAGTCACTTCTCACTCATTCTACAAGTTGAAGGTTCTCAGTCACCATAAACACACTTGTTTGACATTACTTCTCTTCTCCTAGTACCTAGTGGAATGCATCCTGACCCAGGAATTCCAGGTCCTTCTAGGAGTTGCTGTGTTGGTTTCTCTTCCATCAAGGGTGAGATGGCTTTCTTGCCATTACCTGCCCTCTAGTTTTAACTCCATCCAACTGTTTCCCACCTAGAGATTCCAAGCTCTAGTCCAGTCCCCTTTCCTCCTTAACTTTCCCTTTGTGGGTCCCCCACAAACCTTTGTACAGGCCATACACCTCCTCACTTTGGCCCCAAGTTCAGGGTCTTTCCTCAGTCTCGGTGTTATTCCAGAACCCACTTCCCCAGGAAGCCAGTCCTGACCAGCCAGTTCCCAGAGCAGTTGCATTTAGTTATCCAGCCATACGGCTATGGTGAGCAATGAAGTGCAAGGCCTGGGAAGTCGCGTCCCTGCAAGAGGCAGAGGCTGACTGGAGTGTGGATGCAACCCAAGACACTCCCCCCGCCCCATCCTTACGCGTCTGGGATGGAGCGCGGGGTCACTCGGGCTTGATCGCCCTTCCTTCTCCAGCCCTGGTACGACCTCCGCACAGCTGCTCTGCGCCGGCGCTGAGCCTCGAGAAACGGACTAAAAGCAAGAACAGAAGACTACTGAGTTCTGTAGCGAAAACCGAGACAACCGCCAAAGTCACGTACCCCCGCCGCCGCTCCCCAAGGTCCTCCACAGACCGGGGAACCCAGGAGGAGCCGACTTCTCGGACGTCTCGGGGGCGGCGCCCCGCGCTGAGCCTAGCCGGGCTCTGGGGGATCGAGGCGCGCTCTTAGACCCGTTGCGGCAGGAGGTACCAGCGCCCGCGCCGGAAGGGGGACGGGCGGCTAGGACGGTTCCTTACCTCTTCGAACTGAGGTCAGTAGCCAGAGGGCCAAGACACAGCCCAGGGTTCAGGCGCCAGACCACCGCAGCAACTGGGGAGCCGGGACCGGAAGCCTCGCACCGTCCAGGTGAGTGACGAACCGGGGCGTGCCACCTGTGGCCTTCAGCTGGGGAGCGGCCGGCTCGGCCGAGGCCTCTCACCACTGGCGCTGCCCTCAGCATCTGGAAACTCATAGGAAGGTACACACATATTCAGGTTCTGCTCAAAATCTTGGGTACTTCTTTTTGTCTTGATTATTCCTCGGACCGTTAGGCCTCATGGTAAGAAGTATCCCCCTTATTTGGACGAGTCCACTCACTCCCACCAGCGAGACTGTTGTTTTGTCTGGAGCAAATCACTTCCGCCATAGAGACGGTATGGAAGGAGGGGCCAGACGGGCCCTACGCTGCCTCCCTCGGCCGAGAGATGTCACACCGATGAATTGAGCCCTTTGAAGAAAATGATCCGGGACCCTTGGCTGAGAGCCCAGGAAAAGGCACCGATCCCCATAAATTCAGGGCCATAAACTGAATTCAGGGGCATAACCAGAATCCTGACAATGAGCGCACACCGGTATGCTGCCTGACGCCGAATGGATGGCAAAAACTTGTGTTTGTCCAACGTACTTAATGGGCAGGATCCCTGACCTTCAACCCACACAGAGGTACAGGAGAAAGGGGGTTAATCTTTCTGAGGGTTATCTTCATACTGCAGCACCACTTGATCCTCTACCATGCCTGATCTAGTGACAGTTCTTGTACAGCTTATAATTCGGCCATTGCTTCTCTGATATCACGCATCCTTTCTGATTTCCTCTATAAACAGGCAGCTGATGTGAGAATCCCAAGCAATAACGCACATGAAAGTCCTTTGTGACTCTTGAAGTGTTCTGTGAATATGACTGCACTGTTAGTGCTGTGTAACTGCCTGGAAGCTTGGTTGGTTCTTCACAGATGGTAGGATTTGTCAATTGCTGCTAGAACCTAGTAGGCTCCCTCCAACAGGGGGCACTCTTGAGTTGTTTAACTTGAGGATTAAAATACCTCTTTTTCCAAACACACGTTATCTTCCAGAACAGTAATAGGTAACTTTTTTTTTTTTTAGGTAACATTTATTGAGTGGCACGAAAAGGGCATGATTCTAAACTTGGTGTGGTGGCTTACACCTGTAATCCCAGCAGTCGGGAGGCTGAGGCAGGAGGGTTGCTGTGAGTTGGAGGCCAGCCTGAACTGCATAGCAAGACCCTGTCTCAAAAACAAAACAAACAAAAACCAAAACATTCTCTTTCTGACCTCTAGCAGGGCCCTCCCCATGCACTACCACTCTCTAATATATAGCCCACCCAGTAGTAGTGTACTGACCTACACTCTTAATAGGGAACTGCCTTGATTTCTGGCTTGTTTTTTTCTTTTTTATAAATGTAGGCCAGGTTGCCCTGGAACTCACTATGGTGCCCAAGCGGGCCTAGAACTCTCAGCAATATTCCTGCCTCAGCCTCCTACGTGCTGGGATTACAAGTGACTGGCTCCACCATGCCAAGCTTGATTTGTAGCATTTTTGCAAGCTTTCTACCATACCAATTTCAACCTACAGGATACCACTGAATTCAGAATCTGGAATGAATGATTGATTGCATCATTTTTTTCCCCAGGACTGAGGATTGAACCCAGGGCCTTCCCACTAACCTACATTCCAACTTTTTAAAAAATATTTTTATTGGGCCAGGGATTTAGCTCAGCCGTCTGCCTCACAAGCCCAAGGACCCGAGTTCGATCCCTGGTACCAAAAATATATATTGGGGGAGGGGGCAGGATCTCACTAAGTCCCTAAATTACCCAGGCTGGACTCCAATTTTCAATCCTCCTGCCTCATCTTCCCAGAGTGCTGGGATTACAGGTGTATATCACCATGAGTGGCTGAATGATTGCATCTTTATCACCAGGGGTGCGACAGGCTCCTAAGTGTCAGTACAACTGGCTCCAGCACACCACTGTCACTGTCACTGCCCTAGGCCTCCCTTCCCTCCTCTTCTTCCAAACCTAGCTGCCCACCCACCTCCTCCCTCTCATCTGTTCCTGGTACCCTTCCTTCCTCCCCATGGATTTGCTCTTCTTCAGCCCTTGCCTCTGTCCCAGGTATGAGTACCTCTCCCTGGGTAGCCCCCAGCCAACTTTTCCAGAGCATACACAAAAGTAGGAGAACATCAGGAGAAAGATTTTGAAAGGTGATGCCTGTGAGAAGCTGAAGGGGCTTGGGGACCCAGAGAGCCTGGGACCAACCCTGCCACAGAAGAGGAACCAGAGCCCAACCCCCAGATCCTGCCAGTGAGTGAGGGGAATGACTGACCTCTACCTACCTGACACACTGTCTCAAGCCTCTTGCTGCCACCATCCTGACGTCATCATCATCATCAAGCCTCACTAATTCTTATGCCAGCACTTCAGTCACTACTGTGATGATCTCTCCCACCATGGACCTTTCATGTAAATACAATTCTACCCCCACCCCCAGTTTACAGATAATGAAATGGAGACTTAGTGAAATGCAGTGACTTACTGTAATTGTATGTGTCAACTTGCCTGGGACAGGAGGCCCAGACATTCTAGTTGTGTCTGTGAAGGTGTTTCAGGTAAGATTAATGTCTGGGGCCGGGGATTTAGCTCAGTGGTGCCCCACATGCCTCATAAGCTCAAGGTCCTGAGTTCAATCCCCAGTACTGGAAAAAAAAAAAAATTAATGTCTGGATTGGTAGACTGATCAAAGTGGGTGGCCCTCCCTAGCGTGAGTGGGCCCTACTCAATCAGATGAAAGCCTGGTAGACCCAAAAGCCCAACTCGCCTGTGAGTAAGGGGAAGTCCCTTTAGCTGCTGTAGGCCTGGGACATCAGTCCTTTCTTGCATTCAGACAGGAACTACACCATCAGCTTTTCTAGTTCTCCACTTGCTGACTTCAGATCTTGGGATGTGTCAGCCTTCTCATAATAAATCTCTATCTGACTCCCTCCCATGTATGTATGTGTCCTCTTAGTTCTGTGTTTCTGAAATCCTTGACTACTATACTCACCAAGGCCGCACAATTCCTCTTTCTTTGTTCCATTATGAGGGTGGGGGCCTGTGTGGGGGATAGAACCCAGGGCCTTTGCACTGAGCTATAGCCCCAGATCCCCTCCATCCTTTTTTTAATACAAGATCTCACTAAATTGCTGAATTGCTCAGGCTTGGCTAGAACTTGTGATCCTCCTGCCTCAGGCTTCCAGAGTGCTGGGATTAGAGGTGTGTACCACCATGCCCAGTTTTTCTTTTTGGTGTTGTTGTTGGTTTTTGTTGGGGTTTTTTTTTGAGACAGGGTCTTACTATGTAATTAAGTGGTCTTGAACTCACTATGTAGCCCAGGCTGGCCTCAAACTTGAAGCTATCCTCCTGCCTCAGCCTCCCAAATGCTGGGCTCATAGGCATTCACTACCATGCCCCACCAGCTTTTTGCTTTTTGGGACAAGATCTTACTAAACAGTCCAGGTTGACCTTGAAACCAGATAGATAGCCCAGGCTAAGCTTGAACTCCCTAGTGCTGAGATTACAGGCATGCACCACCATGCTCAACTCCACTAGTTTTTTACCACCCTTGTCCCTACTGCAAAATTCATCCCTCCCAAAGAACCTTTCCTTGTGCAACTGTCCTCTTGCCTCTCTGGTCTCACCAGGTGGTCAAGCCTTGCTTGCCTTGTACTTCCCTGAATTCTTTCAGGGCAGTTCTCCTCAAAGTTCAGACACAAGGGCCCACTCCCATCTGAGTCTTCTGGTCAGGGAAGTGGTCTTGGCCAAAAAGTGTGAGACTGTTAGGTGAATTCTCCCATCCTATATCCTTACTCATGATAATCAAGATCCAATTGTTGCCAGGTGTTGGGATGCATTCTGTAATCCCAGCACTTGGGAGACTGAGGCAGGAGGGTCATGAGTCCGAGGCCAGCCTGGGCTACATAGGAGGACTGTGTCTAAAAAAAAAAAAAAAAAGCAATTCTTCATACACACATAGAACTGTGTGTATGTTACGCCCATGTAATACCTGTAATACCAATGGGACGATTCACAATTGTAGCCCTCTGGAAGCTCCAAGTCTTACAGAAGAAATGGACCAGTGGCTATACCTGGGCAAGAAAACCTAACAAATGGTATGCAAGAAATGACAGTAGGTTCTGTAGGGGGCAGAGGTGGCCAGAATGGAGGCTACTGCTGCCATCCCAGAGAGATAGTGTGATGGAAGAGAAAAGTGACACATTGAGAGTGAGGAGCAGTTCCCATCCCTGCTCTCAACAAGTTAGGGAGTGCCTTGGCACCAGAAGAAAACCAGGACGGCCGCAGAGAATACAGGACAACAACCTGATGGGCAGGGCAGGGGGCTCGGGTTCCAGGAAAAAGGGGATATCTGGGGGATTATTCTGGGACCACTTTCTAGAAAAGGGAAATCCAAGGCTGGAGGGAGAGGTTTCACGGAGGGCTGAGAACGGATCAGGGTTCCAAGGCCCGAGAGGAGAGCAGAGAGGGAGCAGAGCACTTCTCGGCCAGAGCCCAGAGCCCCAGCTAGCCAGACAGGCCTCTCACCAGGGCTCTCTTAGCCACGCCTGCAGCAAAGGCCTGTGGAGGACCTTGAAGGCCAACTCAAGACCTTGGGTGTAGGCAGCTGACGTTGCCTGGTGAGTGTGGCCTCAGATGGCCCCACCTCATCCTGGGGTGCACCCAGGGGAGAGCTGAGCCCCAAAGCTGGCCCTGAAGGCCACCCTAGCCGCTCCAGAGCTGACCCCAGTGGCGTCACAGGGAGTGACTCAAGCCCCAGAAACAACAGTGAGTGGGACTGACGTCAGGCCAGGGGCTCCGGATGGTGGCCAGCCTGGCTGGATAGCCAGCACCCTGTCTGCTGACCCCCGGCTGGGGCCAGGCCTCAGGGGCGAAGAGGACCAGCTGTCTCCTTCTGACTTCTGCTCCCTGAGGTCCTAGGCAGGAGCTCCTCCACCTCCCACCCTCTCTAGGATGTTGCTCCCAGTCCCCGCCCTCTGTGGCAGAGGAAATGGCTGGGCGGAGGAGAAAGCAGAGAAAGTGGCAGAGGGCGTGAGAAAGAGGTTCCTCCCAGGTCCAACCCGCTAACCTCATCAGGCAGCCTCTAGGCCGAGACCAGGCTGGGGTGTATGTCTGCTGTCTGCCCTGCTAACATCTGGGGATCGGTCCTCCGTGTTGGGGTAAAGCTGTGTTGTGTTCTCAGGCAAGGTCTGTGTTTGTCTAGCCTGGCTGAGGTAGGGGTAGGGCTTTATTTTGGGGCCTGTGTCCCTAGGGAGACAGTCCCTCCCCGCAAGGGCTGTGCATCTCTCCGTTGGGAAGTGTGTGTATATCCGTCATTCTTGGGGTAAAGGAATCTCTGACTGTCCCTGGGAAGGGGAATGGTTGTTATCCACCCTGGTAGGGGAGGGTCTGTATCTACCCCGGGGGGCATCTCTGTAACTGTCCTCATAGTATTTCAGTTACCTCCGACTCTCTGGGTTAGGGTTCAGGGTTCCTGCTTGGTCGCCCCAAGGCTAGGCTCCCTGGGTGGGGGCACCAGGCTAGGCGGGGCGGCGCCAGTCAGCACCCAGCCCTCCAGGCTTGCAGCTGGGCACTGTTCCCTGCTAAGGCGGCCGGCGTGTACCAGGACAGCCCCCCACACCGCACTCCCCTCCCTAGCCCAGTTGCCCCCCCCCCACACCACCCCCGCGGCCTCGCTGAGCCTGATTTATGGTCCCAAGTCGAGGCTGGACAGTGCCAGTGCCTGGGTCAGACCTTGAGGAGACTTTAAGTGACCCCCCCCCAGCTGGACAGGGTCAGGGCCCAGTGGGAGGCCAGGGGGAGCCAGGGTGGTGGGGCAGAGGAGCAGAGAAAGGGCACAGAGTAGTAGGCGGGTGGCAGAAGGCAGGGCCTAAGCCTCTAGGATGCTGCAAGCCCCGGGCCAGCTCTGAAGCCAGCTGGGGAGCCTGGAATGGCCCTCCTGCCCTCAGAAGGGGCAAGAACCATGGAGGAGTGAGGGGCTGCACACAACTCAGCCTGGCACTGACTCTTTCCTGTACCTACTGCAGGGGCCAAGGTTCCAAAATCTAACCGCACCCCGGGAGTGGGGGCCTGGGCCGAAGCCTGAGAGCCTGAGGCTGGAGCGGGGCTGAGGCAGAGTTTCCGGCAGAGCCTGCAGCCTGAAAAGCTGCTAGGTGAGCAGTGGGTCTTCGGGTTGGAAGCAGGGCGGACGGAGGCTTACTCACCCTTCAGCTCCGTCCCGAGGAGGCCCAGTCCAGGGGCTTGTGGGGAAGGGGCCGGGGCTCACCCAGATTTCTAAGCTTATGCTTTCTGGAGTCCTGGGCCCAGCTTTCACACAAGGGCCACCCAGCATTGCCCTCAGCCAGGACACAGCTCAGACATGTGCCACACAGTTGCCTCCTGGCTGTGAAGGCCATTGCCGCTCACCATCCAGTCACCACACACGTCTCATCTCTGACAGGCTCTCTCAGGGTTCCCTCTTGGTTTGTGTGTGTGTTTTGTTTTTTGTGGTGCAGGAAATTGAACCCAGGACTTCCTGCATTCCAGGAAAGCACTCTATCACTGAGTTATATCCCTGGCCTTTTTGAGTTTTTGAGGCAGGTTCTTCCTAATTTGCCTGGGCTGGGCTCAACCTTTTGTTTGTTGGAGACAGGGTCTCGATGAGTAATTCAAACTGGCCTTGAACCCACAGCAACCCTCCTGCCTCAGCCTCCCCAGTACTGAAATTATAGGCATACACCACACTCTTGTACCGCATAGCTGCTGCCATGAAGCTCAGCATACTGGATACAGAATGGACCATACTTGCCCATGAGCTTCAGAAACCCCTAGCCTCCTGAGGCTGACCTTCACCACCTCTCTCCACAACCAAGACCTGGTGGCTAGAGCCCAGGTATGGAGCAGCTTCCTCCACCACACACCCCAGAGAAGGGCGTGGGCAGGGACTCCTCGGTATACAGGGTCCCTCCCCACCTTATCCCCAGACCACCCCTCCTGAGTCATGATGGCATCTGAAGGCTGAGGAGGGGTCCAGGGCCTCTGGGCACAGGGCCCAGCGTGGGCGGGGTGGGGAGACAGGGAGGCAGGCTTCCTGAGTCTGCGAGTAAGGACAAACAGCAGGCTTTGAGGCCTTGGAAAATCCCGCCCGGGATTCCAGGCCCTGCCGGCGTCATTGCCTTTTGACTATTGTCCCTGTCGGAAATGGGCCCAGCCCCCGGCCAGCAGGGACAGAGCAGCCATTGTGAGGCCCCACCAGGCTCAATGCCCCCTTGTTCGCACTCAGGGGCCCCTAGCGAGATTTGGAGGCCAGTTCCTTCAGTTGCTGAGTGGAAAGAAAGAGCCTGCCTCCAGCCTCCAGCCTCCAGCTGGGCGGGGCAGGGTGGGGCTGGAGGGTCAGCACCCCCACCCCAGTTGCCAGAGTCCTGGAAAGGATTTGCCACCAATGCAGCTTTTATTTGCAAGGCACTGGGATGGGAGATCTAGTGGTTAAGTAGCCAGACACAGCCAATCAGCTACTTAGAAGCCAAGTGACCTTGGGTAAGTCACTTCCTTTTCTCCGGATTACCCTCTTTTGGAAAAATAGCTAATATTTATTGGGTGTTTACATGCCAGGCACCATTCGAGACACTTTATTTGTATTCACTCATGTAATCCTTACAGCAACTCTATGAAAGAGGTACAATTTTTTCTCATTTATAGATGAAAATACTGAGGCACAGAAAGGTTAAGTAACTTCCCCAATATTACCCAGCTAGTAAGCGCTATGGAAGGGTGGTGGTGGTGACACAGGCCTGTATTCCCAGCACTTGGGAGGCTGAGGCAGGGGGATTGCTTCGAGTTCAGGGCCAACCTGGGCTGCATAGTGAGTTCAAAGCCAGCATGAATTCCAAACTGAGACCCTGTCTCAGAAAAAAAAAAAACTTTAAAAAAAAAATCTAAATTGCTAGCTCCACGAGTTTTTGTGTTTTTTTTTTTTTTTTTTGGTACTGGGGATCAAACTTGGGAACTTGTGCTTTCAAGGCACGCAGCAAAACCACCGAGCTAAATCCCCGGCCCTAGGATTTTCTTCTTTTACTTCCTCTGTGTGCATTTATTTGTGAGTGCACCTGTGTGTGCTGGCCTCCTGCACACTGAGCTCTCATGTGCTTTATCTTTGAGTTACACCTCCAGCCCTGGAGCCAAGATTTAAGGGAATCTGGATCCAGAGTACTTGCTTTTTACCACGCTACTCAGTCCACACCTGTGAGGTGGGGATAATCATGCTTCCTTCCCTGAGTGGTATTGAGGGCCGGAAATAATAAACACCTGAGAAGGAGCTAGCCTGTAGCTATTATCATCACAACAGGGTTTTGAGAACTCCTGAGACCAAGATTCTCCTCGGCCCCACCCATTCCCAGCCTCTGGCTCCACCCCAAGCACCTAAGGACTGTAGTCCCCCTGCCTTCCCCAGGGGCCTGCCCTGTCTGCGTATCTGTCTGTGCTAAAGGCGCCTGGAGGAGAGTGACCCAAAGTCAGAGGGACTCAGTCCAGCCGCAACGGGGGAGGTTCCCAGCAAGCTCTGTCCCTAACCAGAGCTTTGTCACCCCCCCAAACTGTACAGGAAAACTGAGGCTCAGTGAGGAAGAGGGGCTTCTCTGGCAGCAGCAGGCTGGTGGAGGCAAACCTGAGGGGCAGCTGCTGACTGCACCCCTACCCATCCCCCCTTTGGGTGCTGGTGCTGTTGACCAAGTGTACTCAGGGACTAAGACACACATGCCAGGGATGCATGCTTGGAAGTTCACAGTACTGCTGGGCACATGCAGACTTTCAGAAGGCTGAAGCTGGACTGCATTCCCAGGACCCAAGTGAGGGCATATGGCTGGGGAGTACCGGGGAAGGTGCTGGCTTCTCCCCTGCTCTAGAACAGAGCCTATGTTGCCGAACTCACATGCAGTGAAGTTGCCCCTATCCAGCCTGTACCCAGGGCCCTTGCAAGTGGAGACTCAGGTCCTGGGCCAGGGCTCGTGAGCAGGTGTGAAAACACTACCTGCAAGGCTCCTACGGGTCCAAGGAGTGATGAAGCTGGGTGGGTACTGAGCACAGCAGAGAAGGCGCCAGCTCCAAAAGGGTGACCAGCCCCCAGATCTGGATGGCAGCTAAAGGATGTAATAATGGGCCTCATCCATCAACAAATCTGTCTCTGAGGAATAGAGCCCAGGAATCTGCATTTTTAAGCCAGCTGACTAAGCAACTGATGAGCTAGGGAAAGAGTCGAACCTGTACGGAGGCACTTGGACATAGATGAAAGTCTCAGAACAATTTTCTTGCCAAGACCAGGGATACCAGCTATATGGGGCCTGCTGCAGGGGTAGGGAGAATGTTGAGAATGTGGATGAAACAAAATTTAAACTAAGCAACATTAGCTACTACCGATTTGAGTTCTCCTCTACCCACCCCCATGCTAAGCACTATACAAACACACTCTAGTCCTACAGCTCTGTGAGGCGGGGGGGGGGGGTCTATTCTTTTTCACAGATGTGGAAACCCAAGAATTAGAGCGCTGAGGGTATAGCTTAGCAGCACAGCAATAGCCTGGCATTGTGAGGCCCTGGATTCAATCAAATCCCTGGGGGGGGGGTAGTGGAGACTTTCCACCCATTAGAAACAGGCGAGGATTTAGCTCAGAGGCATGGCACCTGCTTGGCAAGCGAAAGGTCCTAAGTTCGATCCCCAGTACTGGAAAAAAAAAAAAAAAAAAGGAAAACAGCACAAACGTTTTGCATAATAGCCTCACGAAGCAGGTGTCAGCATGATTTGCCTTCTACAAACGGGGAAACTGAGGCCTGTTAGTTCAAGTTGGTAACATCCAAGACCCGCCCAGAGCCACTCCTCTGTCTCATGTCTCATGGATGTATGTAGTGGATGTCAGAGGCAGACAATCCCACTTTTAGCTACATGTCTATTTTTTATTCAATATATTAAATATATTCATCGGAAAAGTCACATACTATAAATCCAAGAAAAATACACAAATATAAATGTCAGAATCTGTCATTTGTCTTCTTCCTTGAGTGACAGTGTATGTACACGTGGAAGGAGGGTGGGAAGAGGGAGCAAGTCGAAGGAGGCTGGCGAGGTTTGCCCGGGCTGGTGGGGGCCCCGTCCTTTCCTCCCAGCCCCCACCTCCGCCTCTTCCTTCCTGTATTTACAGCAGCATTCGGCTTATTTACAGCACAGCGGCATGTGTTAAAAATGGTTTATCTTACAAAAAACATGAAGGCCAGGGCTGGGCTGGGGGGATAAGACAAACAGTCGGGTCACCCCCATGAATGCATCCCCCTTCCCAGGACTTGAGCTCCTTGCTACCTCCTAGAGCAGGGCAGGAGGTGCGTCAGTCTGCAGCCCGAGCCCAAGCCGGAGGATGCCCTGGGGGGTCCGTGGATTGAAGGCACGTGGGGTGACGTAAGAGTGCACATAGGCGTGCACACATGCTTGGGGCCAGGGTCAGAAGGGCAGGGTATCCATAAAGATCTTGTCGACGATGGGTGGAGGGGGCACCAAGTCCTCCAACTTGAGGTAGAAGATACGCTGTAGGCCCTGGGTGCACAGGGTCCGCAGCTCGGGCAGTTTGCCCAACAGACGTGACAGGCAGCTGGCTGGCTGGGGCTCACCTGCCACGGCTGCCATGTGCTCCTTCAGGCAGCTGGCAATTCGGTTCTGTAGCTCCTCCACCCGCCTCGGCTCCTGCAGCCCATGCCGGTCTGCAAGAAGGGTATAGGATCAGACACCCAGCCAAGGACCAGCCACCAGAAGACACGGCTTCCCCCAGGCCTCCACGAGTGCAGCGACCAACCTTTGGCCAGAGTGTGTTCCCACAGCCCATTTTCAAGCCTCATCAGAAGGGACACTCATAATCTTCACACTCCAAGGGAGGCATATGGGCCCAGTGAACATGAATGACTTGGCCAAGGTCACAAAAATGAAATAAAGGGCCGGAGATTTAGCTCAGTGGTTCCACTGCCTATCTCGAAAGTGCAAGGTCCCAAGTTCGATCCCCAGTACCGGGGGTGGGGTGGGGGTGGGTGGAGAATAAAACTCTAACCCAGGTTTCCTGGCTAGGCTAGGGTTTTGTTTTGGTTTTTTTTGGTACCGGGGATCGAACTTGGATCCTTGCACTTGTGAGGCAGGGGGCGGAACCACTGAGCTAAATCCCCGGCCCTTAGGCTAGGGTTTTTCCAGACTGTTCTGGGGAGGCCTGGCATCATGCAAGCTTGTTGTACAGCTAGCACAGGGACAGCTGACTTCAGACCTCACCACTTCCTCTCCAGCCCTTAGTGCCTCTGATTTTATTCTATAGGGCTGGGTCCCCTGTGGAATTTGAGTGAAAACAGGGTTGGGGGGGGCATATTCTGGTTCTTCATAAAATAAGAGATCTGAATACCTCTCCATTCAACACCAGAGCCCATGCTGCCTAATCATACGCAGCAAAGTCCCCAAGACGTATGGCCAGTTTGTGCTGTCAGAAATCAGTGGTGGCCACCTCTCAGAAAGACGGTAATGGAAGCGGGGCACAAGGAGGGTTTCTGAGGTGCTGGTCATGCTCTGTTTCTTGACCAAGGGGCTGGTTATACAAATGTGGTTTGTGAACATTTATCATGTGTGCGCTTTCCTATATGTTGTGTAATTGACAGGGAGAGTTTTAGTTTTAGTTTTCAGTTTACTTTTTATCTTTCTGAGACAGGGTCTTACTAGGGAGTCCAGGTTAGACTCCATAGGCACCCCAGGCTGGGCTGTAATCTGTGATCCTCCTGCCTTAGCCTCCCAAATGCTGGAGTTACATGTGTGTGCCACTGTGCCTAGCTGATTGATAGGGAGATTTTTTTTTAAAAAAACCAAAACCCTAAACCAGACACATGGCACCGATGGATGCATCTTGGGCAGTCTAGGGCCACTCAAAGGCCCACTTTGGAGTGGAATGAAGCTGAGTCCCCTCCAGTCCCTGTCACCAACATGACAGTGTAAGAGCACAGGAAGTGTGAGATGCCAGCCTGCCCAAATTCCCGAACAGTTCCCTCTGGAGAACCAATCAGGCCCCGGACACCCAGGCCCTAGGGCCCTGCTGGGTCCCAGCCACTGACCAGTGATGAGAACAAGAGCCGAGAGACAGGCGAAGGCGGGGACGTCAACAACCAAGCTGTGCAGCGTCCGTGAGAAGGCCAGGATGCTGTCAATCCAGTCGCCGAAGCCACGGGCACACTGCAACCGGTGCAGCACGAGGCCTGAGCAGAAGACGAGCTTGCCCTCACCTGGCTTAGACCTGGCGGGAGAGGTGCAGACAGCAGTCAGGGCTCAGGTGCTCACGGGAAGCAGGAGCAGGGAAGAGGCTGGGAGGCCGGCAGGAGGCTCACCGGTAGGCCAGGCGGAGGATAAAGAGCTCCAGGAAGGCTGAGTCCAGCAGCAGGTCCTGGTCAGCCGGGGACAGCTCAGCAAAGCCGGGGATCTTCTCAGCCCATTTGCGGATAACCTCCAGGGAACTGGAGAGCACGTCATAGAACTGCTGCACGTCGCCGGCGTCCTCCTTTCCAAAGCGGGGCAGCACCGGCTCCTGGAACTGGAAAGTGGTCCCGGGGTAAGCACTGCTGGCAGCGCCCATACCAGCCACCATACACGCTGGTGTGCCCAGATCTGGGGTGAACACAGGGTGCTCTTGCTTGTCAGCTCCCCCGTTCAATCCAGAGCTGCAGCTCCTGGAAGAAGCATGCGTTTCTAATTGGCTGCCTGCCGAAGGGGCACTTCTCCATCTGGTCAGCCCACAGGGGGCTCCTCTTTTTCCGATGAGCTGCCCTAGAGAGCGTGCCTCTCCTAACATGCACAAAGGTACTACACGCATTCACAGCAGCCTTCCCCAAGTAGGGGCGGAGCAAGCAGGGCCTCACCTTGGAGTAGTCCAGTTTGGCAGTGCTGGGCCCCGAGTCCAGGTGTGCCCGGACCAGGGAGGTAAGGAGATTGGCAGGGGAGGCATCTGGGGGCTGTTTAGGTTTTGAAGGTAGCCGGCCCCGTCGGCCTTTCAGGCTGTCTGTCCGGACAACTGCAAAGAGGTTGAGCAGGGGTGAGGAAGGAAGAGATCTGAGGAGAACTTCAACCCAAGCAGTACACACCCACTACTGTTGAGAACCTCAGGACCCAAGACCCAGAGCCCCTGAGACCCAAGGAACCCTACAAGGCCCTCCCCTACCACCTCTTTCACTAACCAGGCAGGTGGACACTGCCTCCCCCTGGGCACATGGGTCTGGAGGGAGTGGAACCGAAGGGCAGACTTGCCCTGCTCTGTAGGGTTTCAGGGCAGATGCCTGGGGACCCTGCCCCACCCTGTCAGGCCACCTCTTCCCCTCTGGGCCCTGTCCCACCACCCACCTTCCTTCACCATGCCCACAGCCAGGCACTTCTGGAAGCGGCAGAATTGGCAGCGGTTCCGCCGCCTCTTGTCCACAGGGCAGTCCTTGTTTGCCAGGCAGATGTACTTGGCGCTTTTCTGCACTGTGCGCTGAGGGGGGGCAACACGGAACAGGCTGTCAGAATGTGGGGTGGGGAGGGGGAAGCCTAGAGGAGGGGACTGTCCAGATCCTGCTGCCGACGACGACGCAGACAAAAGCGTTCTCTGTTCGTCGCTATTTTTCTAACATTTGGGTGGCAAGGAAGGGAGAGCTACAGGGGAGGGTAGAAGTCCCAGAGATGTTGGGGCAGCTTCTGCCTCCAGAGGAAGACCCCAGGGACCAAGACTAGGGGGTAGGGACCTCCCACCCCAAGCAGTCCAGACACTTGTGTTTTCTAACAAGCTTGTCCACTGGCTCCTTCCTCGGGACCCACGGGAGAGGGCAATGGGCTGGGGGTGGGGATGGGAAGCTAAGCAGGCACCCAGCACTGGGACAAATACACAGCCTGTTCCCAAGTCCACCCCCAGTGCTCAAGAACCAAACCCTCTGCCCAGATCCTTTCATCTAATGCCAGGAACACGAGTGCCTGGGGCCCCCTCCCACCAGGACCTGGGGGGGATGGGCAGAGACCCGAAGGGTGGCCAGGACAGGGAACCCTCCTGGGTACCCCTGAGGCCCAAAACCTCTAACCTATCTCACCCCTCCAGCCCTCTGTAGTCCCCTCGTCCTGGCCCTGCCTGGCCCCGTGAATGAAGGGTCCCAGCCTGTGCATCTGTAGGGCCCTAGGAAAGTGGCCCATCTGGCAAGCCTGTTGCCTTCCTACAGGATAGGACTAGCTGGAAAGAGAAGGCAAGGGGACCCACCAAAGACCCCAATGGGATGAGTGACCAGCCTGTCCCCAGGCCCAGGGTAGCATAGTACCTTGAAGAAGCCCTTGCAGCCCTCACAGGTGCGGACCCCATAATGCTGGCAAGAGGCGTTGTCCCCACACACAGCACAGCGGCCCTCACTTCCACTTGGAACTGCACTCCGGGGCTTGGCTGAGGTTACAGGTGGATCCAGCATCCCTGAGCTGTCAAGGTTTGGGGAAGTGGGTGCCAAGCCTGGAAAAGCGGCTGGCATGGAATAGCTCTCTCCCTCCCCCAGCTGATGGGTGGCCTGCGAGGGGTACAACTTCAGGGAACTCTGGGCCAGGCTGGGGCCAGGACCAGTGGGGGGACTGAAGGAAAAGAAGGCTGGTGGCTGTGGGAGCCCAGAAGCCTTGGGCAGTTGCTCTGTCCATGCCCGCAGGCCTTCATAAGTCTGGCTGGGGGAGAAGTGACCGAATGAGCCATCCCAGGGAGAGAGCTGGGGCGGCTGGAAGCTGGGTGTAGATGGTGACGGAGCTGAGCAGGGACTTCCATAGTAGTCAGAACCACTAGAGGACAGGGTCTCATCTAGTGGGCCATTCAGGGTGCCAGGGTAGCAACCATACACCTGGAAGTCCTCAAACTTGAAGGAAGCAGAGGCGGGAGAGGTGGCCGAGGATGAAGATGTGGACGAGGCAGAGGAGGAAGCCGAAGAGCATGGCTGGACGGTTCCCGGGAGCTGATAGAGGAAAGTGTCAAACTCTCCTGTGTAGCCATCCATGAAGGTGCTGAAGCTGGGCAGGGCAGTGGGGGCCGCAGGGGCTGCCTCGGGGCTGGCCAGGTCCATGGTGGGCTTGCTGAGCTCAGAGGTCAGGGGGTCGCTTGCCAGGTGGTCACAGGGTCCTGGGCTCGGTGCTGGTGTCCCATGTTGGGCTTGGATACAGGGCATCTCTACAGAAGGAAGAGGCCAAGGGAGGGAAGGAAAGGAGTCAGTGAGCGAAGCCTGAAGCCTGGTGTCAGAAGGCCCGGGTCAGCCACCTGGCAGGCCTAGGATGGGACAGAGGTACCAGGGCCACAGCCCAGAACCCAGGAATCCTGACCCCTGCCTGAGTGGGCTCAGATGGAAGGCCAGCCACACCCCAGCCAGCCCGGGAACCCCAGAGAAGGCATCCGGCCAGCATTTCTCTATTGGAGCAGGGCAAAGCTGTGTTCCTCCAGCCTCTGGCCCTTCCCCAGCCAGGGAAGGTGTGAGTCGGGGCTGGGAGGGGGGATGGAAAAGGCTGTCATGGGAGCCCCATCTCAGCCCCCAGGAGCAAATGTGTTGTTTCTCCAACCAGGTACTTCCTGGGAATATTCCCAGGTATGCTCCACCCTCTGAATGCCCCTTCTTCCATGGTGCCTAGGAAGGTGGACATTCTAGGACTAGAAGACAGGCTAGCAGTGCAGGTCCAGCTATGTAAGGCGGCCCCAGTAGCAGTACAACCACTGGAGCCTGTCCTCCACCTTCACCCTGCATGCTGAGCAAAGGCAGCAGATCCCACGCACACCCCAGTCTTGCCATCTGGGCCCGGGAACCCACTCTGTACTGCCTGGGATGCTTCCAGAAGCAAAGAAGAAGGGAACAGGGAACACAGGCCTCCTCACCATCCCCAGCTCCTCAGAGGATTGGGTAACTGGCACCAGATCTTTGTGGATGTTTTGTTTTTTTCTTTTGAGACAGGGTCTTGCTATATAGTTCAGACTGGTCTTGAACTGACTACGTAGGCCAGATTGGCCACAAACTCGTGACAATCCTACCTCAGCCTCCCAAGTGCTGGGATTATAGGCGTTCACCACCATGCTCCGAACAGCACTAGATCTTTAAAGGCCATATAATGCTGGAGAGGAGTGAAGGGGGAAGCAAAGGGCTAAGAGAACAGCCCTCTGGATGTCCAGAGGAAGGAACAGTCCCTCAGAGGAATTTCCATGCTACTTTTGGTTTTTGGTTTTGAGACAAGGTCTCTCTATGTAGCTCAGGCTGGCCTTGAACTTGTGGGAATCCTCCTGCCTCAGCCTCCTGGGTACTGGGATTACAGGCCTGTGCCACCACTCCTAGCTTCCTGGTTATTTGTATGAGAGAACTCTTGGAGTCCCACAAAAGTCTTAAGGTGGTTATGCAGAAAGAAAAAAACCTGTCAGTAGATGGATCAAAGACATCCTGCACCTGCTTGGGTCTAGCCCTAAATGTCTGTGCCCCTGAAGCATCTAGGGGCTCAGGTAAAGGGGTTACATAGCCCTAATTCTGAGGCACATGAAGGAATAGATATTTCATCCAGAGGAGACCCTTCAATTCACACACTGGCCAAAAATCATGCAAAGGAGGCTCCAGGACAGTTTCCTTCCCCACTGTCATGTATGAGATCTACACAACTCTGGCCCCCATCCAGGAAGCAAAAGTAAGAAATCAAGCTGGAATGGAGAGTACCATGATCACAGGGGACAGTGATGGGGCAAAGGCTGTTACCATTTCCTGGCTAACCACCCAGGAAGCCCTCTGACCCCAGCCTTTCTCTCACAACCCCAGGAGCCTTGGCCAGGGCAGCACACCAACCCTGGAACACAATCAACCAAGACAAAAGAGCCCCTCAAAGCTCTGCCCCCACTTGCCCAGTGGTGCCGTCCAGGCACACAGCACCTGCAGGAGATAAGGGTAGCCACGTCGCCTGCACTAGGACAGCCCGGGCAGGGATGGGCCCGGGGGCAGGAAGAATAGTGGCAGCCACGCGGGACTGGGCGTTTGTTTCAACCTCATTCAAATCCTGTTTCTCTACTAGGACGTCCCACATCCGGATCAACCCCCACCAACACCCACCCCCTTGTGCAGGTATTCAGCAACAGGAGGTAAGGATCTATAGATAGTCCCATGGGGGGGCACCCCACACGGAGGAGGAAGAGGTGGGGTTAAAGGAGGGAGTGGGAGAATCCGGCTTCAGGCAGGTCCTGGCAACACTGTGGTTTGCACCTGTTAGGCTGAACAAGCCTCAGACTGCACTCTACCTGAAAAATCCAACTGAGACTATTGGGGGAGGGGGTACAGAGGCGACCATCGTATGGAGCTGGAATGGGAGGCAGAAGGATCCTTTAGGTAGGTAGCACTTAGCAACTTCCAAGCAGGTTTCAAGGAAAAACGTTTCCCCTTATCTATCTCTGCACAGACAGACAGACACACACACACACACACACACACACACACACACACACACGCACGCCTTACCGGATCCAAGCCACAGCTAAAACAATCCTTGTGCTTCCAGCTACCTTGACCCTGACTCTAAAAGACATATCCCAACATACAGGACACACCTCTCCAACCATTCCAACACCAGCCTAGCCATTTCCTTCAGTAATCCAGAGGTATCCTGACAGAATTCAGGCAAAAAGTTCAAAGTAGAAATCCCTGCAAACTAAACTACTGCCTCTAAAGTGCTTAGAACACACACACACACACAAACACACACACACACACACACAAACAAGCACACATTGGGGCATGGGATGAGGGGCTGACAGCCTGAGATCCTTTTGGAATTGGAATCCTAGTTGGAATCAGGAGTAGCCCAGCAGCACGGGAGTTCTGCCGTGTACCTTCTCCCCAATGTACTGACACCACCCCCCCCGCCCCGCCAGCATCAAGTCCAGAATGCCGAGCGCCTACTTGGGCACCCTGGGAGATTGAACTAAGTCCAGCTGCCTGCTGGACAAGTCCCCACTCCTGGCGTCAACCCCAACGCCCTGCGGCTTCCACCTTGCAGCCACTCCAACCACCCACGGCCTCATCCAGTAGACTCCACTCCGATGTGGGTGCTCATCCGGCTCCAGCCACTAGCCCCCAACATCAGAACTACACTCTCACCACGCTCCTGCAAGCCGACTCTACAACACCTTTTCTGCCCGCGCGAACACCGATCTCCTTCATGCACCACCCAGAAAAGATGCACGCTCCCGCAGGGGCACCTACCCGGCCGGATCCTGCTCCTCCTGCCCGGGACCAGAGCTCCGAAACGCAGCTTGGTCCCGCGTGCTCTCCGCAGTCCTTCTCGCGCACTCCCCCAAGTTTCGCAGCCTCCGCCACTGGGGCTCCCCAAGCGAGCCGGACCCACCTCTTAAGCGCTCCGTGACGCACGGGGAGGGGCGGGGGCGCCACTGACGCACGCGGCCGGGCGAGCTTTGGCCATACAAGGGCGCGGGGGGCGGTGCGGTTCCGGCGGGAGGCGGCCAGGGGGAGGCGCGGGGCCGGGGAGCCCGAGGGGGCGGGGCGAGGGGGGGGCCTGGAATGTCTGTGCGCGTGACGCACGCGGGGTTCCATTGACGCAGGGAGCGCGGATTGTTTGATCTATAAATAGTCTCCTCGCGCCCTCCGCACCGGCTAAAAATAGCATCTTCCAGACCCACCAGGCTCCCTCCACTGGACCGAGGACCCAGTAGGGGCCCCTAGGTCCAAAATAACCGGCTGAGAGGCCCAGAGCCCGAAGAGAGGGCGCTCTAGTGCCGCGGCCCCAGGGCTTCCCCAGACCAGGTTCTCCTCACCCTCAGGCCCGGCCCCGCCTTTGCACCCTCCCAGCCCTTCCTGCAGCCCTTGGGTGTCACCCTCTGCAGCGTCTGGGCGTCCAAAGCAAGGGCGGGCAACACCAGGGCACACCCTGGGGAGCCTGCGCCCCCAACCTCAGCCCAGGGCACAGCTGGCCGCGCTTGACAGGTCTTCCCCAGCATGGCTCTGCCTGAGAGGTGGAAACTCGGACGATAGTCAGAGCCCATGCTGACTCCCTCCAATCATCTCGCCCGCAAAGTCCCTTCCCGAGGCAGGGGTTTGCCAGACCCGAGCTGGGCCAATGGGCTCAGCTCCACACACTGTACTTGGTTTCTCACCACCCCCTTCCTCCCCAGTCCCTTACAGGGTGAATGCACCCTAGTTGGGAAATTACAGAATTTCAGAACAGGGTGGAGCCTGAGAAATCTGTTCAAACTCATGCCAACTCTTCCCCATTTTATAAATAAACAGGCTCAGAGAAATAATGGCATTTGCTCAAGGTTACACAGCGAGGTGGTGGCACACGGGTGGAAACTAGGTCCACGCACTACCTTTCTAGGGGCTTTTCACACCCTCCTGCCATTACCTCCGCCCCTGGTCCAGGATCAGGGAGCACCTGCCCTCCCACCCCGCCTCCAGCACGGGTGGGGAGAGCAGCTCTGACCAGTTACCACCTGCCCCGTGGAGCGGAGAAGGGCCCGCCAGGGCTATCAGGGCACAGACCAGGCTGCAGCCACCTGGAGCCTTTCCTGGTCCGGCTGTCAAGCCTCCACCCCATCCCACCCCAGGCTTGGGGAGCCTTTATCAAAGGTAAGGGGGGAAGGAAGGGCTAACGTCGACCAGAGCGGCCCCACACACTCACTCCACTGGGATCTCCTCTCATTTCCCGGTAAATCAATGCCAGCAAAAGTTTCTGCTGCCACTGAGCTTGTCCTGACCTCATCCGGATGCCCTATGGCACTTCCCTCTGCCCTAAGCACGGCAGCCCCTCACTCCCACTCTCACCTCCCATCAAGTCTCCCACACCCTGTCTCCAGCCCCTACTTCTGCCCACTCAAAATTTCCACCAGCACCTCAAACTATTCCAGGCAGAGCTTATCATCTCTGCATCCCCTCCCCAACACCCCATCTCTGCTCCTGATGCCTCACATGCAACTGTTAATCTTTACCTAAATTCTTTTGCACCATCTCTTGTATCCCCCCATCTTCCAGGTTCCTACTGCTGGCTGAAGCCCACAACACAGACATTCTGGTCCACACCTGTTAAGAAAACTACCCTTGTGGTGCTACCACCAGTCTGGAAAGCGGAAGGTCCTGAGTTCTGATCCCCAGTACCAAAAAAAAGAAAACTACCCTTGGAGATAGGGGTGTAGATCCATAGCAGAGCATCTGTCATTTTTTGGTTTTTGAGACAAGTTTCTTGTTAGGTAGTTCAGGCTGACACTGAACTCACTATGATCTTGAACTTGGGGTAGATCCTCTTGGCTCGGGCTCCCTAGTGCTGGAATCACAGGTGTGCACCACCACACCTGATCAGAGCATCTGTTGCATGCACAGAAGGGAAAGAATCCTTAACCAGCCTGTCTTCAAAGCCTCACTGCCCACCACAAATGGAGCAAGCTTCATATGACACTGACCTTTCCAAGGATCTGGTCATAACCTGCCACAGCTCCCCTATTCAAGATGCAATCCCCACAGAGTCCACTGAGTGCTCAAGATTTTCTCAAATCATCTTACAAAAATCTTCAAGGACACCTGGATGAAGGTGAAGGGTGGGCAGGATAGTGTCAATTGGACGTGTCCAGAATCCTCATTCCACCTCAGCCAAAATTTTGTCTTTCTTTTTCTTGCATTTTTGCACGAGATTTCACTTAGATTTTTGTGGGATATTTGTGGAAAATGATTCCACAGCTTTTAAAATGTTGGAAAGCACTACTATAATTCAAGTCCTCTGAGTTTGAAAGTTAGGATCCAAGAGTTCCAAGAAGAGCAGCATCTTCGCTCCAGAGCACACAGCAGGTCTGTGCTGGTGAAACCAACCCTAGCTGTGTCTCCTCTGGCTCCTCACCTCCCTAACCCCATCCCTAGATTCCTCCTTACCCCAGCAGGCCCTTCCTCAGAAAATAAAAATAATTTTATTATCTCAGCAAAATCAGCCAAGGGAATGTTCTTCCCACCATCCAGTAAAGACAGGTGTACTACTGCACCCTGACCAGTTTGTGCTCAAACTCAGCTTTAGCTCAGTCTTGAGGGTTGAGCATCTCTCTGAGCTGGAGCAAGTTGTGGAGGCTGCAGACTGCTCCCCTGAAGCCAGTGGAGGGTGAGGAACTACAGCTGCCACCTGGCTATGCTGTGGGAGCCAGGCATGATGGGGTCTGAATACGCCATACTCTAAAAACAAGTGCTGTAAATAAGGAGAAAAAGGGAACACAGCTGGAGTCACCCTGCAGGTACTTGTGTAGAACCTCTAGCATAACACTGATGAGAAAAAGGCAAAAGCGGCTTGGGGATCCCAGGTTTTATCCCTGCTCCTCTGAGGTCCCCCAGGGAGGGTGGCCTGGGGCTCTGCGGGGGGAGGGGTGGAGTCCAGCCAAGCAGAACTTCAGGGAAAGTTGAGGTAAACACTGGGAGGCTTAGAGAGACAGCTGGTCCTGGATGAAACAGAGACCACTGATGGACCTTCAAAATCCAGCCTTCAAGGACAAAATTGGAATGAACAGTTCTCTCCTTAATGAAGAGAGGGAGGTAAGGCCAGGCCATTGTAACACAAGGAGGACGGGAAGAGAAGATGTCAAGTTAGAGACAAAAACCAGCCCCACCCCAGTCAAGCCCCATACCATGGCACAGCCTCCCATTCTACCTCACCACCCAGGGCCCCAGATAAGGTTCCCATTGCCCACTTCTGCACGAGATGTTTCACCCACAGAGCACATGTTTCTCTTCTTTCCTCTATCTGAATCCTGCTGATCTTCAAAGGTGGGACTTTGAGCCAGGCCCCCTCACATGGATTTCTCTATTTAACATTCTTCCAGGTTTGGAATTACAAGTTGCAGTTTATGATGGAGGAAACAGAGACTTAAAGGCAGGTTCAAACTCAGGTCCTCTAACTCTCAGGTTCATGCTGACCCACTGTCTTGACTCTGAGGCTATGGCTTTGGGCTGCAAGGTCCTTGATGCTTCTAAGTGCACCACAAAACCATGCACACATGACCTGCGACAGGTGCCTACAAGTGGTCCTTGATGGGACTGGAAGTGTTTTTCCCAATCTGGACAATGGGATGTTGAGTATGTTCACTCTGGAAAAGTCTTCAAACTATACTCCTAAGATTTACTTTTCTGTATGTATGTTATACTCCCCCCAAGAAAAGTTTATTTTAAAAAACAGTCACAACTAAGTGGGAGACACACACACACACACACACACACACACACACACATATATATTTCTTCATTCATTTTTTTTTTTTGGTGGCACTGGGGCCTGAACCCAAGGCCTTCACACTAAGCTACATTCCACCCCCCACCCCATACCCTACACCACCTTTCTTTTTTTGAGGCAAGTTCCAGGCTGGGCTCTAACTTGCAATCTTCCTGCCTCAGTTTCCTACAGTATACTAGAATTACAGGCATTCGCCACCACACCTGGTGAGACATATTTATTTAAACAGATACCGATGCAGCTGGAATTTATTGAGTACAAATTCATTCAAGGGCATGTTTCTGAAATCAAAGTGGCTGTTACTCATTACGCATCTGTTCTATCAGCAGATACTCAGAGCACAACTAGAGTTAGGAGGGGCCACATCTTACATCAGAACAGGGCCTACATGCTGTCTGCCAGCACAGTATACTTGAGGCCCAGGGATTTCTGAGCTCGGACCCCTGTCTCCCCCACCAGTGTGTGAACAACACAAAGGTTAGGGGCACTGTGTCTCCACCTTGGTGGGAGGACCTTTACACATCCTCAACAATAAAGAGCCGGCGCGGCCCCCAAATGGCAGCCACTGTCCAATATCTTTCCCCAGCCAAGAAAGTGGGCATGAGGTTCAGTAAACAGGGAATGGAGGAAGTAGAGCTGCATGCCTCCTTTCCCACGCTGTGCCCCCAGGCTGGGCCCCACCCCTGCTGAGCAGAGGGCAGGAACTTGCCCTGCTTTCACCAAGACCATCCCCACCCATGGGCCTCTACTCTCTTCCCGTGGAGAGGGCGGAAGGAGTGAGCTTTGCTTCCTCCCACCGAGAAGTGATCCCCAGGAGCTTCCCCTCCTCAGCCCCAGGGCTCGCTGCCACCCCTAACCCAGCAACTTCCTCTTCCTGCCCTGGCAGTGGGCAGGGGGATTGTGCCACGGGCTGGGAAGGCTGCCTGTTTCCCATGGACAGCTGTGGGGACTGTGGTTGAAGGGTCAGGCCCAGGCTTTGGCTCTCATTACCTGGCCTTCGCCCCGACCTGCCATTGACCACATATGTAGTTGTCTCCCCACCAACAGGCACCCAAAGATATAGGCAGGTTAGCGGGTCCCACACCCACCCATCCCCAGTTCTCAGCAGAGGCAAAAGAAGGAAGAGCTACCAGAGGCATCTTGCACCAGGGGCCAGCAAGCCTCTGTGACCTAGAGCCAGTCCCTTGCCTTCCTTGAGACTATTTCCTCAGCACTGACATGGAGCATTGACTAGAGCTTGGACTCCAGGAACTTGTAGCAGAATAGGGTGTGGGGGTGACAAACCAGGGTCCTGGTTGGACTGGAAGGCCAGTAGATCTTCCACTCTGAGAACTATCTCTGCTTGTCCCCCTCTAGGGCTGAGTGAGAGGAAAGAAGAGTGTGTCCAGGGATGTGGCTCCACCAAGCACTGAGAAAATTCTGGGCTCTGTATGGAGCAAGTGCTCAATTAATATTCCGGGGAAAGCTGGATAATTCAGGTCAGTCCATGGCCACGGAGGCCATCTTCAGTCCACTGATTTCAAGACTCCACCTTCCCCGAAGCCGTACGGCATAAAGGAATAAGATAAGACCTCAGGAAGAACAGTTTAAAGACTGGAAAGTACAGGTAAGACCAGAGTTCTCCTGAGAAGGCTGCCTCCATCTCACTTGCATCCCCTCACAGCTCCCTCTGTGCCCTCAGTCCGTTCGGCTCCTGGCCAGGTCCTGCCTGCACTTGAAGGGTCTCCCACCACCTTGCAGAACACAGACACCCACCAGATTCCCCCACTCCTCCACAAGGGCTCCACCCAGCCTCCATGGGCAAAATTTCAAATTCCAAAATAAAAATCCTCTGATAACGAGCCCCAGCGGAAAGTCTGATGTACTTTCCTATTGTTAACATATTTTTAGTCACAGGCTCTGGATTCATTTAGAGACTCACGTTCAGAAAGGGGAAAAAAAAAAATTTTTTTTTTTTTGAGAGCTGAGACGGAGTGCACAAGAGCCTCCCATGAAACGAGCTGCCGTTAATCTTGTGCCAGGCCAAAGCCCCTGGCCCAGGTCCCAGGGAGCGTGTCTGTGGCAAGCTGGCTGGGGGACTTGCCAGGCCTTGCTCCAGCCCTGCTTCTCAGGCACCAAAAGCAGCTGGGAAGCCGGACAGATAAGGAGAGCAAGCCAGCTGCTGAGGGTGAGCAGGAGGCCAAGCCCCAGCCCAGCTGCCCAGTCCCACCCAGCTGGGGGGCTTGGAATCCCACTCCAAACCAAGCCTCAGGAACTCTGATGGCCACCAAACTCATTTGTATGTCCCTCCCACCTGAGTGACCAGTCCCCTATCCAGGCCAGGTGGAAGAAAGAGGAGGTCGGAGACCCTTGAGGGCGCTCTCTGAGGAGGAAGACAGCCTACGTCACCTATTCCTACATCTCTGGGTTCTCAGCCCCAGCGTGTTCCCAGATCCAGTGCTCATCACCCAACTGTGGCCATGCTGCACTCTCACTCCTCAGGAACACCGGCCGTCCTTGCCTGCGTCCTCCTCTTCTCAAGGCCAAAGGGTTTGGCAAGACAGTCACAACAGAAACAAATCAAAACACCCCAGTTCCTGTGCCTCAGCGGCTCCATTCCCACCACTTACCAGCTTTCCTCCCCACCGTCCGCTTTGACTCTCAGAGAGCCTGGACAACAAAGGCAGAATCCAGGTCCGCAGGACCTCGGCCCACAGCCCCAGGGAGCCCTGCAGGGAGAGACTCGACTACCCGGTTAGCCTGTCCTCCCAGGCTGAGGCCTTGTACCGGCTGAGCGGGCTCAGGATATGGAACTGTCTCCAAGCCAGTGTGTCCTCCTCTGTTTATATAGCAGAAACCAGAGCCGGCCTCTGGGGATGGGGGGAGCTGCCTCAGGGCCCTCTTGGCTGGGGCCTGACTTTGGCCCAGGTCAGCAAGAACCCAAAAATAGTCAGCTGATGGGAGCCCCAGAGTGAGCGTGACCCTGGGCCCATGCCCAGGCCTGGCAGACAGGTGCCCACGTCACAAGACCAACAGCTCTAGCACTCATGGGGCTCTGGCTGACAGCCCCTCAGGGTGGCCTTGGCAGTATATTCAACATGGGAATTCCACCAAATCACCACTATCACCCAGACAACAGGGTAAACACAAGGAATTGTGCCCACTAGCATTGCTGTGTACCCAGAAGGGATGCTAGGTGCTTGGGACTCCGGGTCTGGGCTGGAGTTAGCAGTGGGGGCTGAGTGGAGGGAGATACCTGACCACTGCTGTCATCCTGACTCACGTGCTTCCTAAGTCCAGATCTCCAGCTGACCAGGAACACCTACCTATCCCTTCCACTTACAGTAACTCCTCTCCCTGTCCCCGGCACAAGGTTGGTGGCATGGAGCCTACTGCCCTCAGAAAGCCAGGTGCACAGGCAGCCGGGCTCCCAGCACCAGACGCTCCACTTCCTGAGGCTTCCCCTCCTCCCATCCAGGCTCAGACTGGTCATCCTCCTTCCCATCCCCGCCACCTCTCAGTGACTCTGCACCTTGAACACCAGTTCCACATGAGCCAATGTGTTGGAGGGTGGGGGGGGAGACACTGAGTCAGCTCTTGCTCCATCTGGGATCGCCTAAGCCTGAGGGGGGCTGCTGCTCAGAGATGGCCCTCTCTTCCGGGAAGGAGAAAAGGAGGGAGAGGAGTCTCAGGGCCCCTGTCCAGAATGCCAGGTCAAAGTACAGCTCTCTCAGGCATGGAACCCCTTAACCCCATCCCAGGACCTCGGGGCCCAGGAAAAAGTCTGTTGGAAATTCCATTCCTTCACCCACAGATCAGCTTGTGCCTTCTCTGAAAGTACCCTCAAGACAAGGAAGATGTGTCCTCCACCACCAGACAGGCCCTGGGCTTGCCAGGAATCCAGCAGATCTGGATCCTAGGCCTGAATGCACAACCTCACTGCAGGACCTCAGGAAATCATTTCTCCCCTCTGTAACTTTGCTTGGGTGTAAGGCAGTGAGGGAACCAGAGGCTGCCTCCCCACACAGCCCCCCCCCCCCCGACCTGCAGTCCGCCAGGGTAACGAGAGACGGTCACCACTCTTTCAGGGAGGGAGGTGTAGCCCAGGCACTGGCTTCACGCAGCACTGCCTGATTCGGTGTCCACTCCCTGGACACAGGCCAGCCTCCCACCATGTCTACCTGCCCCCCAGCTATAGTCACCGCTTCCTGGAACCAGGCACGTGCTGCCTGGAGAGCAGCTGTCATCCTTTTGCCTCACCTGCCCATGTCACTTGGGCCCAGAGCCTCCAGCCTACACTACTAAGAAAAGAAGGCTTTCCCATCTCCACCCCTACAATACACTCACCTCTGAAGAAATCAGATCTCCCCTGAGCAGCACTTCACCCACTGCCTCTTCTAAGGCTTGCCCTCCAGCCCCCAAAACCACATTGGCTTCAGGGACACCCACCTCTGCCCCCCAACACCACCTGCTCTCAGGTCCCAGAGGCATGCAATGGTAGACAGCAGCACTTACCACTCAGGATGGACTAACAGCCTTGGCCTTCGGGGCCTGGCAGGAGCCAGGATACCAGGGTGGGGCCGGGGCGGGCCTCTGTTCACAGTGAAGGTCTACAGAGGGAGAGTCAGTGTGAGCAGAGGGAGAGCAGCCAGCAGATATCCCTTGGAGACAACACAGCCAGAGACACAGGAGTCAGAGCTGGGGGGGCAGGACGAGGGCCATGAGGAGGAAGTACCAGCCCTTGGACCTCTCTGTCTGGGCTCTGGTCTGGGGCCCATGCTCCAGGTAGTCCAGTCAGGGTGATGTGAGGTATGGCCAGACAGCATCTCAGAGCCTAGGCACCTAGCACCTCAGCCCGAGGTCCTCAATGTGCACGAAAGGGCACGT
The DNA here is from genome assembly GCF_000247695.1 of Heterocephalus glaber. The sequence continues at coordinate 288,547 of NW_004624816.1, forward strand.
GGTAGGCAGAGAGAATGCAGCTGTTGTGAGGGCAGAGCAGAACTATCCTCTTGCCATAGGGAAACCAGCTCAACCCCAAGGCCTTAGACCCCCCAGAAGACAAGGGCTCCATGTCCCATATCAAGCAGCCTTGCCTTCTAATCCAAGTAATGGGGCTCTCAGGGACTCCAGTCCCCAAACAGGAAGGCCCAACTTGGAGTGGTTAAAAGCAGTTACTGGGTCCGACTATCTGGGTTCAAATACAGGCTCTATCACTTATTCCCTTGGGCAGATGATATAATCTCTTTTTGCCTCTCATTTCTCATCTGTAAAAATGACAATCTGGCTCACGCCTGTAATCCCAGCATTCAGGAGGCTAGGGTAGGAGGGTTGTTGTGAGTTCCAGCCCAAGCCTGGGCTACACAGAAAGACTTTGTCTAGAAAGGAAGGAGAAAGAAAGAAAGAAAGAAAGAAAGAAAGAAAGAAAGAAAGAAAGAAAGAAAGAAAGAAAGAAAGAAAGAAAG
>NW_004624816.1:289149-374193 GCF_000247695.1 Heterocephalus glaber
AGAAAGAAAGAAAGAAAGAAAGAAAGAAAGAAAGAAAGAAAGAAAGAAAGAAAGAAGGAAGGAAGGAAGGAAGGAAGGAAGGAAGGAAGGAAGGAAGGAAAGAAAGGGAAAGGAAAGGAAGGAAGGAAGGAAGAAAGGAGGAAAAAATAATGACAATCTGTAATCTGGATGTCTAAAATTAACAACTGTCAGGTGTGGTGGCAGATCTCTGTAATCTCAGCGCTTAGGAGTCAGACGCAGGAGGATCACTGCAAGTTCGAGGCCAGCCTGGGCTGCACAGCAACTTCAAGGCCAGCCTGGGCTGTATAGTGAATTCAAGGCCAGCCTGAACTACACATTGAGACCCTGATGACTAAAAAAAAATAAATAAATAACACTCATAGGATTAACATCAGGCTTCAAATGAGTTAATATTGTAAAGGACACAGAACAGTGCTTAATAAATACATGCGATATATGTCATTATTGGGAAAAACTAAATGAGGACAAAGCTAACCCCAGATTCTAGTTCCCATTCCAAACCACTTTGGGGCACCCGGTCTCTCCTGGAGCAGAAGCCAGCTGTGTCCTCCAATCCCAGCCTATTCAGCTCTCCCCCAACCTCACTGATGCCCGAGCCGCATCAGCCAGGGTACCCTGACCCCACATCTCCCCTCCCCTCTTCCACTTTGGTTCAGGGCTCTCCTCTCAACTGGGCCCAGAGTGAGGGCAAGACCAGCCAAGCCATGGCTATTGGACTGCCCTTGAGGCCCAGATGAGGTCTGAGAAAAGAGAAATGGATCTGTCTGTGGTGGGAGGCAGAGGGCGCCAGAGGAAGAAGGCCCCAAGGGTGGGTCCTGGCTATCCTCCTGCTCCTGATCCCTACTCCAGGGATAGCTCCACTGCTATAAGCTACCCACGCCTTCTCTTGCAGAGCTGCCAACATCCCTCACATACCTGTGGGTACAACAGGAACAGGAAGGGAAGGGCACAGGTAAGAAGTAGGGAAAGGAGATCAGACTGGGACAACTGGAACATTTCCAATCCCAAAGAGAAGGCAAATTGAGGCTTCAAACCTGCCCCAGCCTGTGCATTATTTGCTTCCCAGAGTGATGTCATCCTCCTGTACCTCAGAAATGGGTCTGTTAGAGGCTAGAAGCCCAACCTCCCTGGGGAGGAAGGTTAGGGAGGCCCTAACATCACCTATTACCACCAGGCCCACCTGAACACCCAGGTCTTCTACCCCTGTGTCTGAGAACAAGAACAATAGCCCAAAACCCAGCTGGTGCTCAGGTGATTCATAACACCATAGAACAGGTATCTGATCCCATCTCCTGTCCCAGGTCAAACTTCTCAGCCAGGCATAGTGGCACATGCCTGTAATCCAAGGATTTGGGGAGGCTGAGAAAGGAGGGTTGCAAGTTTGAGCCCAGCCTGCAACTTAGTGAGACCCTGTCTCAAAATAATACAGAAAGAGCTGGGGATGCAGTTCAATATGGAGGTCCTAGGTTCAATCTCCAGCACTGCAATAAAACAAAACCTTCCTCCCTCAACAGTCACAGCACAAGCATTTACTGAGAAGCTAGTGTGAGCTGGGCAGTGTGTCACAGAGAATGAGCAAAGCAAAGTGCCAGGACCCTGGGAGATCCCAATGAGGGAGAGAGCCAAGGTCAGTTGCCATCTGCACTGAGCAGAGGGCAAACCCAGGGCGGAGTGGCTCCAGGACAAGGAAGTGGTAGAGCAGCAGACCTGTCCTCGGTACAGTACTCAGTTTCTGCCTCGCCTGCTCACTTTCCCTCCCCTCCATGTCCTTGTCACATGGGCCTTCCTCCCACCCAGGCCTTGGCACTGGCTGGTCCCTCTGCCTGGGAAGTCACATCTAACTGGGGGGGTTCCTCCCCATAAATCAGGTTTCTACTCCCAACTCCTCAGAGAGCCTTCACCCCATGCCCCACCTTAACCTATTTTCACTCTCTCCATAGGACTGTTTTTCATTTGCTCGCCCTTTATCTTTACCTACCCAACTGCACTACAGGTATACTAACACAGCAGCCCGTCACTAAACTGCTCAGCACCAGAGGATCCAGCTGTTGGTGGAACACAGGGGGACTATAAGCTTCCCTGGAAACTGGGCTGGAAGGAGGAGCCAGATGGGGGGACATTCCAGCTAAGGAGCTGACCCTTTCATTTGGGATAAACCGTCCAGTCCTTCCTTATGTTGAGTCACGAACTTGACTTCAAACCCCTCCTCCCCCAGATTCTAGGTCAACCCCTCCTGAATAGACCCACCAGAAACCTCCTCCTAATCCTTCTTATTGAGTTAAGACTTGAGTCTTTTCTTAACTCCCCCCTTGCAACGAGACATAGGTGATCCTTCCCGTAGCTTCCTGGACACAAGCACTGCACTGGCTGATGCTATTACTTGGAAATGAGTACACAGTACCACTATTATTACTTTGTCTTTTCTTTTTTTTTTTTGGTACTGGGGATCGAACTTGGGTCCTTGCGCTTGTGCAGCAGGCAGTGAAACCACTGAGCTAAATTCCTGGCCCCCAGTACCACTATTATTAATAACAGCAACAGCAGGGCTGGGGATTTAGCTCAGTGGTTTGACCGCCTGCCTCAAAAGCATAAGGACCCAAGTTCGATCCCTGGTACCAAAAAAAAAAAAAAGCAAAAAAACATAAAAACAGAAATGTTAAGTTGTAGATTCAAGTTGGAAACAATAGCAACAGCAGCTGACAGTTGCTGGTAGACAATATTCTTATGCATTTTCTCATTTCAGCCTTATAATGCTATGAGAAAGGGATTATGGTGCACATTTCACCAACAGAAACCTAAGGCAGGCCCAGAAATGTAAAGAAACTTGCCCAAGATCACACAGCTAAGAACTGGCAACCTGGGATAGAATCCAGGATTCCCAGGCCCAGGCCTGCTCCCAACCCCCTCCTCGGACTGGTACAGTAGGAAGAGAGATCCAGTTCCACACAGCAGCCTATCCAGAGAGCAGGTGGAAAGCTGGGAGCCTGGTTGGTGAGCCTTTGGGCCTGAACTCCAGAGCTGACTTTCTTACCTCCTCTTGCACAGGCTCAACATTTCTCATTAGTCACATTCATCTTGTTGGTCTTGGCCCATTCTTTTGCCCCAACACCATGACCCAGAATCTTCTTTTTTATTTTACTGCACTTTTGTCATTTCTCTCAGCTCCAGGTCATTATAGAGGCAGCTGGCTTTCTTGTTAAGTCTTCATCCAAGTCACGACCTAAACATTCCCTGGAGTAGGTCTAGATCAGCTTTGGGGCCACTATACCCCAGTCCGGGCAGACAGCAGCCCTGTAATGCATCAGTGCCCTTGGGTTTATCTGTTGGGAACCTACCCACCGAAGCACGGCCTGTGTTTTCCTAGCGTGTCTGTAATGCTTGCCTCAAAACCCAGACTTAAAAGTTCTGTAAACCATCTCTACAGATCTCTCCTGTCCACCGAGTCACCTTATCAAATAAAAGCACAGGCATAAAAAAGAAATGTGCCCAGGACAAGGAGCTCTCAACACTCTTCTCAAGTACTAGGCCATTTTCCGAAGAACCAGAGGCAGAAAAACCCGCCTGGGAGACACGGGCTGAGCCCGACTCCCAGCGTCAAGGCCCATCCCGCGAGGTCCCCTCCAGGCTCTGACGCTCCCCTCGATTCCACGAAGGGCTGCAGCGCGAGGCGGGTTCCCCCGGGCTGGTTCTGCTGGCAGCCAGGCTCTCGAACTCCTGGAACCTGTTCCCCGCAGCCGGCGGGGAAGTGGAAGGAATTTCTCTGGCCTGGCCACTTCCAGTGCCCCTCGCGGGCCAAACCCCACCCTTGGCGGGCTGGGGAGAGAACGCGTTGGCCGTCGCACTTGGGGCAGACTCGGAGACAGCAGGTCCCGCGGGGAACCCAGCCCCCCCCCCCGCGCCACTCCCCAGTTTCCAAGCCGGGCTCCCAGCGTGGCTGCAAGCCAGTCCCCGAGCACCGGCGAAGGTCCCGGCTCCCGGCCTCCCGCTGGAACCCCTTCCCGGGCCCCTCACCTGGCCCGGCGGGTTCGGCTGGCCTCTGTACCCCCGCTTTCCGGGGTCGCGCCCCTGCCGCGCCCAGCCGCTCTGTGCCGCGGCGGCACCCATGACTGGCCGGCGAGCGCCCTGCCAGTCCCACCGCCGCCACCTCGAGCTCCTGCAGCGGCGCCGCCGCGGCCGGGCGCCCCCAGCCCGGGAAGCCCCCCGCCCGCAGTTCCGGCAGCGCCCCCCGCCCCCGCAGCCTGCGGCCGCCCGCGCGCAGCCCCAGTCCCGGCGCGCCTTCCCCGGCGGGCGGGCGGGGACCGTGACGCGCGCCCTTTGACGTCTCCGGAATCCCGACTGCTGCGGCGGAGGACTCAGCCTCATCAATGGGGCTAAAAATAGCGACGCCCGGAATAGCCGCGGGCGCCCCGCCCCGCGCATCCCCTCCCCCAAGCACACCCCATTCGCACGCCCTGTTACATAACCTGCCTCGCCCGGGCCGGGTAGGGAGCTGCTTTCAGGTAAGGGTGCGGAAGCCTTTCAAACACGCCGGAGGCAGTAGACTTACAAATAAACCCGCCCGGGGCTTCCCCCGAACCACAGGTGGAAAAAGTGAGCCCCAGAGAGGCTAGGCTCGACCCAAAGTCGCACAGCAATTAGGCTCCTTGAGAGAACTGGGCCTCTGCCCTGAGCCCGCGGGCACGCCAGGTGTCGCGAGTCCGTGGGCTTGTGTGTCACCCCCGAAGGGGTAGCAGGGCACCAGGCTTCCACTTGAGAAGGCAGGTTATAGAGAAAGATAACTTCCTGGGCGCCTGGGAGTTCTTTCTCGGGCAGAGAAGTGCTTCCAGAGGAATGGGGGCGGCAGGGGCAATGGCCAGATGATGAATTTGCTGCTCTGGCTGCTCCCACACTGCTGTGTGACCTCGATCAAGTCACCTACCCACTCTGAGACCAGAACAGTAATCCACTTTTTGTGGTTAGTGGGAGGTTGAGCAGCTGTGGAGCGCCCTTGTACACAGGAGGCACTCAGATTCAGTTTCCCTTGCTCTTCCCTAGGAGCCTGAGTACCCCCACCGGGGTGTTTCCTAAGAATTCAGTCGTCCCATCCCCATCCAGTCCCGTCGTTCCCCCCCACCCCACCCCCCGGCCCCCGCCAGTGGCTGGGAAGCCCTGGGAGGCCCACCCCTCTTCCTGGGGGTGCGGGTGTTTGGAAGTAGTCTCTCCCACCTGACTGGAACCCCGGGACCCAGGGAGAACCATCCTGTGCAGAGCAAACCTTGACCCCCAGCAAATGCCCACTCTGCTGAGGCTGCAGGAAGCCACTGGGCGGGAGAGAAGGCCAGGCCCTGGTTGCAGTAGTGGGGGGGGGTGGCTTGGTGGGGCTGAGAGGGGCGGCTCTGCCTCTCTCCCACCAGACAGGTGTGGCTACTGGGGAGCACCCACCGGGGAGGGCTCAGTGCTGTGCCCTGGCTGCTGTTGGTCACCGGGCCCCACACCACTAAGAATCCCTTCTACATTCAGACTCCCCCCAGGAGAGCCCCCAGCCCTCAGTCCAGGGCCCACTTTCTTCCCCTGCTCTGTCCACGCACTCCAGGAATCCTTTGCTGGACCTGAACTAGTCCCCTGGGGCAACTCAGAAGTCCCTTTCTCTTCATGTCGGTAATGATCCCAAGAACCTCACGTTTGTCTCAAAATCACATGAATCTGTACGTGCCCCAGATTCACCGATTTTTAGTGAATTACAGATAAAGAAACTTCAGCATTGGCAGGGTGTCACAGGAGCCGTGAGACTGGCTTTTTGTCACGTGCCCCTCCTTCCCCTCCTTCTGGCCCAGCAGAGCCTTTTAATGGGGTTCCCAAAGGAGCAGCCGCCCCACCACCTCTTTTTCTTTCTTTTTCCAGCAGTCTAACTTTTGCAAATATATTTTAAAATATTTGCCTGTGTAGGAGAAATACATTTATTTAGACAGGAAGGGAAAGGGAAAAAAAGGGCTCAGTTACCAGTTTTTCCATGAAGGCTTCCAGCCCACAGAGGTCTCTCTTTTCCATAAATACTCTGAGCACAACTTGCTTTGATTATACATTCCCCTATTTATAATAAAATAAAGCATATTAAAATGTGCAGTGCTAACACACGCACACTTGTGCTTGTGTGGCTCCTACAGGCAAGGTAAGAGAAGATGGCAGGAGGAGCATCGGCAGAAAGGCTTGAGATTGACACTGGGTATCAGGAGCCAGGAGCAGCTGTGGCAGGGCCTTGTACATAGTAAGCATTCAGACTTATCTCCTTCCTCTTCCTAAGAGTCTGACACTGACAAACCGCAGTCCACAGGGTTCCGACTCTTTTCAGCTGTGTGATCTCAGAGAAGTCACTTGCCCTCCCTGGGCTTTAATTTCCTCATTTGAAACATGTCACAGGGTTTCCCTGACCAATGCATCTTTTTTGGGGGGGGGGGGTTACCAGGGATCAAACTCAGGTCCTTGCGCTTGTACAGCAGGCTGTAAAACCACTGAGCTAAATCCCCAGCCCACCAATACATCTTTGATAGAAGAGGTGAAGAATCCATCGAGAAGTCTGACCCATAGTTTGATGGGTGGTTTCCAGACAGGAGGACTTGGGGAAGAGTTGGGCTGCAGACCTTATCTTGGACCTGTTGATGAAAGGTAACTACCATAACACTGCCCAGCTGCTGTGTTTATTTGGGGGGCTGCACAGATGGAGGCAGTGTCACCTCTACGTGTCATTAGAGACGTCTAGCAAATCTCAGCTCTGCTGTGGTCTCCTCAACTCAGGTCCCTCCAATAAGTAGTGGCCAAGCCAGGAACACAGCCCCAGTCTTCTACACAAATCCCAGGACCTGCTTCATGGCTCCTATTGCAGCTGGGGAAGCTGAGGAGAGAGAAGGTGAACTAGTCACATGGCTTGGGGTCTAGGAGTAGTGAGAACAAGCTTTGAGCCAGTGCTGTCCTGCATTCTAGGAAATTCCTAAGACAGAAGACAAGGTCCTGCAGCAGACAGCAGGTTCCCAGTGTGATGGGGCAGCAGGACACAGAATAGTTATGAAAACATTGCCTCATGATCCAAGAAGCAAATGCCAAGAGGCCTCAGCTGGCGCTGGGGTAGAATCTAGAGGGTGAGTCTCAGAGGCCACGCTGGAGGAAGAGAATGTGGAGCACAGTAGCTGGGCAAGGTGGTACACGCCTGTAATCCCAGCAATGGGGAGACTGAGGCAGGAGGACCATCTCAAGTTCAAGGGAGCGCAGGGCTACACAGTGAGTTCAAGGCCAGCCTGAACTCGTTGCAAGACCTTGTCCCAAAAAAACAAAACAAAACAACAGGCCCGGGGATTTAGCTCAGTGGTGCCGGCGCCTGTCTGGCAAGCGCAAGGTCCTGAGTTCAATCCCTGGTACAAAACAAACAAACAAACAGCAACAACAACAAAAACAGAAAAAAAGAAAGTGAGGCACAGTGCAAGGAGAGACAAGGGAGGCTGGGTAGAGAAGCAGGGCATTCCATGGAGAAGTCTGACCCAGAGCACACAGGCATGGGATCTGCAGGGTTGGGGTCCTGAGGGTGGGAAGCAGTAAGCCAAGGAGAGCCCCAGGACTCAGGATGAGCCAGATTCTTGGTGGCTTTTTTCATGTGCCCCTGAAGCTCACAATGTCAGAAAGTCAGCATTCAGCTGCACCCTCTGAGGGAGACACGGCCATTCCACTCCTACCCGGGCCACTGTGGAGCCTGGCAAGGATGGCAAGGGGGTTCCCAAGACTGTTTGGGCCAGAAAGGGCTCCCCTGGCCCAGAATACGCAGAGGTGCTACGGAGGGAATTCCCTTGGGGTCCCCCCACCTCTACTCAAGTTATAGGGCAATCCCAGGGCAAAAACATGGGGCACAAAGACTGGCTGTCCTGGGGCTGTCCTAGGGAGGGTGGCATCCAGAGCACTACCCAGATGGGTTACAACGTCCAAATTCCATAAGGATGCCAGGGCCTCCCCCGGTGCTTTCGAAGAGCCTTCCCATTTCTGTCCCTGCTTGCCCAGGGAGGCCATCAGGGCCGGCATGAGAAAGTGGCCAAAATCACTAGGCCGGAAATACAGAACTGGAATGAATGTGAGATTTTCTCCTAAATCCAAGCCAGCCAGAGCTCTTTATTAAAAACAAATAAAAGGGCTGGGGATTTAGCTCAGTGGTTCCACGCCTGCCTCTCAAGCACAAGGACCTGAGTTCGATCTCCATTACCAAAACAAACAAACAAATAAAAGCCCTGTGTAGTTTTTTTAAATTACAAAATCAAACATGCTCATTGTAAACAAATGCAGACAATCCATAACTGCGTGACCTACTCCCTGAGGTGTAAGAGTTTGGTCATTCTCTGGTGTCTGCTTCCAGATTTTCCTTCGCGTCGCCGGCCAGCGGGTCTGACCCGGGGCCCCTCCCCAGGGGCCCGCGACCGCAACGCCAGGCCAGGCCGGAAGGAACAGGGCCTCGCCGCGCCTCGGCTGGCCGTGCCCTACGCCGCGCTCCGGGGGCGGCCGCGTTGCCCCCCGTCAGGCCCTGCTACGCCGGGTGCGGCCGGGGAAGCCGCTACGTCACGGGGCCGTCCGGAGGGAGCCCGCCGAGCCCGCCAGGATTCCATTACATCACCCGGAGCTAGGAGCCGCAGCTCAGTAAACACCGCCGCAAACCATTGGCTGCCGTGCCGCCCTTCAAACCAATACCACGAGAGTATGCAAATCAGTCGTTGACTTTAAACTTCCTTTGGATCTGGTGGATGGGAATGGACGTCATTGCCTAGGTGGGGACCCTTGGTCGAGGGATGAACGGGGTCTAAAAATTTGTAGGGGGCTGTTTTGGGGACTTGCCATCTCAAATCTGTTCCATCAATCCTGAGAGGAATGAAGTGTGACTAAGAATTAGTGCCCTTAATTTTTTTTTTTTTTTTTGGTACTGGGGATCGAACACGGGTCCTTGTGCTTGCGCAGCAGGCGGCAAAACCACTGAGCTAAATCCCCGGCCCCAGTGCCCTTAATTCTTGGGCTGACTGTCCAGGTAGACCCCGATGCTTGGAGAATGAGTGAACATAGCAATGGTGTAAAAAATATTAGTCTAGGGTCAGGGGCTGGGGATTTAGCTCAGTGGTTCAGGGTCCTGCCTCGCAAGCACAAGGTCCCGTGTCCGATCCCTGATACCAAAAAAAAATTAGTCGACTTGGAGAGAAGAGAAGGGAGCAGAGAGATGAAGAGCTACAGAAGGCTGGACGTCCCTCAAGGACCCAGGTCAGCCCTCTAGGGGATACACTAGACAACAAAGCAGAACAGGCCAGTCGAGGAGCACAGTGTTGACCAGTTTTGCAATATGTGACATTGTATTGGTCAGGATGCTCTGGAGAAGCAGAATTTACAGCAAATATGGTCACCTTCCACAGCCTGAGATGAGCACCAAGGATTCAACCAACCATGGATCAAAATTATTTGGGGGGAAAATTGTGTCTGTGCCGAACACTTGCAGACTTTTTCTGTCATTATTCTCCTAAACACTACGGTGTAACAACTACTTACATAGCATGGACACTGTATCAGGTACTATAGGTAATCTAGAGATAAAGTATGTGGTAAGATGTGCACAGGTTCTATACACATAGGACAACATTTTATATAATGGACTTGACTGTCCTCAGGTTTTGGTGTCTTCAGCAGTCCAGAATCAATTCCCAGTACATACTAAGGGACTATTGTGTACAGATATAGAGAAAGAGGCTTATTAAGCCCAGCTATACTGGAAGGCTAAGGCAGGAAGATGGCAAGTTTGAAGCCAACCAGGTAACCTAGCGACATAAGGTCTTTCAAAATAAAAAGGGGGCAGGGAGAACAGGAAAGGAGAAGTAAAAAGAGTTAAGAGGTGTCACGTACATTATCAACTCCTCATGATGAGTGTGATCATTATGTACTGCAAATGTACTAATACATTTTTTTAATTTAAAAAAAAGGAGCCAGGCGTGGTGGCCACCACACACCTGTAATCCCAGCACTCAGGAGGCTGAGGTAGGTGGATCACCACAAGTTCAAGACCAGCCAGCCTGGACTACATAGTAAGTTTAGGGCCAGGCTGAACTACAACGTGAGACCCTGTCTCAAAAAACAAAAAACAAACAAATAAAAAATAAAAAGATGGCAGGGGATGTAGCTCTGTGGTACAGTGCCTGCCTAGCATGTGTGAGGTCCTGGGTTCCATTTTCAATACAAAACAAAACAAAAAAAAGATTTATTATAAGGGATAGGCTCAGGATACTATGGAGGCAAGGAAGGTCCACAATCTTCCCCCTACAAGCTGGAACCCCAAGAAAGCTAGTGGTGTACCTCCAGGGTGGGTCTGAAGGCCAGATAACCAGGATCTCTGATGTTGAAAATGAATGTTCCAGCTCAAGAAGAGGGAGAATGAATTGGCCTTTCCTGCAAATTTTTGTTCTACTCCAATCCTCAGTGGATTGGATGATTCCCATCCACATTAGTGAGGCCAATCTTCTTTACTAAACCTATTGATTCAAATGCTTATCTCTTCCAGAAATGTCCTCACACTCCCAGAAATCATGGTTCACCAGCTATCTGGGCATCCCTTACCCTGGTTAAATGGACACAGAATTCACCACCACAGCCATAAGGAGGAAATGAAACAGAGGATCTCAATGAAATCTTTAAACTACAGGGCCAGGGATTTAGCTCAGTGGTTCTGCCACCTGCCTCACAAATGCAAGGTCCTGAGTTCAATCCCCGGTACCAAAAAAAAAAAAAACGACAATGGGGGAGAGAGAAGTGAGAGAGGGGTGGGGTAGAAAGGCTGCTTCTATATGGAGGTGGCTTTTTTCTTTTTTTTGGTACCAGGGATCAAACTTGGGTCCTTGGGCTTGCGGGCTCTTGCACCTCCCTATGGAGGCAGCTTTTTTTTTTTTTTTTTTGGCGAGGCAGGCTGTGGAACCACTGAGCTAAATCCCCGGCTGGAGGCAGCTTTTAAACTGAGAGGAAATTGTCAGGTGGAGAGTGAGTTGGGAGTGGGGGTTCTAGGGAGAAGAAACAGTGTGGGAGGTGAGAGAACTCAGAGATAGGACAGAGCCTGGCCCTTTAGGGCACCAGAGTGAGTGACTGAGTCCCGTGAGGAAGAGGAAGAGAAAGAGGTTGGGGAGATTCAGCCAGAGGGAAGTCCTGTTAGTACAAGGCCTTGTGCCAGGCACCACGTGGACAACTTTCTTTGCTTTTTTTTTTTTTTTTTTGGTACTGGGTATCAAACTCAGGACCTTGCGTTTTCGAGGCAGGCAGCAGAACCACTGAGCTAAATCCTTGGCCCTGCTTTTTTTCCTTCTTTCTTCTTTCTATCACTCTGTAAGATGGGAACTATCTTAGGAATTGATTAGGTATTAGGTATTGAGGAAACTGAGGTTCCAAGAAGCCCACAGTCTGCTGCCTGCAAGCTGGAACCCCAGGAAAGTTAGTCACACGCTGAAAAATCACAGGGCTGGGTTTGTAGCCAGAGCAGCCTCAGAGGCTACACATTCAACTGCTAGGCTGTTGCCTCCTGCAGAGGAGCACAGGTTCAGAGAGGTGAAGTAAGTTTCCCTCCCTTTCCCTATATACAGTAGTGTAGTCCTGTAATACCAGCTACCCTGGAGGCTGAGGCAGGAGGACTGCAATTTCATGGACATCCTGGGAAATATAGAGAGACTTCGTCTCAAAAAATTTTTTTAAATAAGCTGGGGATTTAGCACAGTGGTTCCACCACCTCTCTCGAAAGCGCAAGGTCCAGAGTTGGATCTCCAGTACCAAAAAAAAAAAAAAAAAAAAAAAAGATTAGAAAAATAAATAAAAGGAAAGAAAAAGACAAAAACTGGGGAAGGTAGTGGGACCCTGTCCCTAAATAAAAAATAAAAAGAGGCTGGGAATGTAGTTCAGTGCTAAGGTCCTGGGTTCAATCCCCAGTATCGCCCCCCTAAAAAAAGGACAGAAAGGAAAGGAGGAAAAGGGGAAGAGAGAAAGGAAAGGAGGGGAAGAAAAGAAAGAAGGGAGGGGGGAGGGGGGTAGCTCAGTGGTTAAGTGTGTGCTTAGTGTCCACGAGCCCTTGGGTTCAATCCCAGGCAAAATCCTCCCCCAAAAAGAGACAGGAACAGGGAGAGTGAGGAGACGAAGGGTCTTCCTTGCCCACCTTAGAATTTAGGGTTGGCTGGAACAGGAAGAGGTAGTTTTAGTCATCGTCTCCGGGATGGCGCTGGTGACCAGCAGGGGCCGCCCTGGAGCCGCAGGGCCTGACCTGCGGTGCCGCGGGGATTAGCTGGGTCCTACGTGCTGTTCCTGTAGCCAGGAGACGCGGCTCCTCCCTCCTGCTCTCCGGGCCGGAGTCGTCTCTGGTTACGGCGGCGACAGGTCCCGAGGAGGAGAGTGCCTGGAGAGAAGTGTGAGCAGGCAAGAAGCCACCAGAGGCCAAGCGCTTCCCCACCTGGGTTACTGGCAGTGGGGTGGCACCCTCCGTCCTCAGTGTCCTGTGCTTGGCCCCGGGCGCGCTCAGAACTCCAGGACCCACGTGCCCAGCACGGGTGCAGCAGGACAGGGCAGGGCTGGGCTCCCGAGGAGAGCGGAGCGGAGCGGAGCGAAGGGCGCAGGGCGGGGGCCTGTGTGTGTCCCTCTGATTAGTGGGCCGGGAATTTGTGGCCAGGAAAGGACAACTCACCCACGAGTCACAGAGCAAACAGGTCACTCCACGGGAGGATTTGCCAGAGAATACTTAGGTGGCTTCACTGTTAGATGATTTAAAGCATTGATATAGATATATTTGGAGGGGCACGGGAGATCGTACTCAGGACCTTGCGCTTGCGAGGCAGGCACCGGAACCACTGAGCTAAACCCCCGCCCTCATTACTGTAATTCTTAACATGCTGGTAGCTCTCTCTCCCACATCTTCCTACACCCCAGGAGATCTGCAAAAGTCTGGCCCAGTTGCTTTCAGGAGGAGGAAATTCTTTTCTTAAGTATTAAAGTTATTTTGTAGTTTCTTTTTTATAGTTTCTTTTGTCCAATCAAAAGACGTACAAAGTAGATTATAAAGTTATTCTTTAAAACTAAAAAGTAGATTCTAAAGTTATTTTTTAAATTATATTACCTAGGACTGGGGATTTAGCTCAGTGGTTCTGGTGCCTGGCTCCCAAGCGAAACGTCCCAAGTTCGATTCCTGGTACCAAAAAAATAAATAAATAAAATTATATTACCTGTATAGCTATATTACTTTTACAATTTTTTAGTCATACATGTTTTCAGTATATAATGAATACATTCATTGTGGGGAGTCGGTACATGTATATAACACATCTTCATTCTTTTTGGGGGAGGGACATTGAGATAGAGTCTCTCTATATAGTTCAGGCCAGCTTTGAACTCACTCTGCAGCCCAGTCTGGCCTGGAACTCACAGTGATCCTCCTGCCTCAGCCTCCCTAGTGCTGAGATCCGCAGGTTTACATCACCAGGCCTGGCAACATTTTAATTCTTTTTACATCCCCTTTCCCTTCCTCCCCCTTCCTCCTTTCATTGCTTGGCCCCCTTCCCATTCGCAAAAGATCTCCCTGTTTTCTATCATCTGACCTTTATTTTGCTCCTTAATTTATTTATACTTTGACCGGGTGTGGTGATGCATACCTGTAACCCCACCCCTTGGGAGGCTGAGGCAGGAGGATTGCCCTGAGTCTGAGGCTAGCCTAGGCTAGGTAGTTCAAGGCCAGCCTGAGCTACATAGCAAGACCCTGCCTCAAAAAACCAAAAACAGGGCCAGGGATTTGGCTCAGTGGTTTCGCCACCTGCTGCACAAGCATAAGGACCCAATTTCGATCCCCGGTACCAAAAAAAAACCCCAAAAAATATTATTTATACTTTGCGTTTCTCATAGAAGAGAAGCCATACAAGGCAGGGTGTGATGGTGCACGCCTGTAATCCCAGCACTTGGGAGGCTGAAGCAGGTGGATCACTGTGAGTTTGAGGCCAGCCTGATCTCCATAGTGAGACCCTGTCACAATAAATAAATAAATAAATAAATAAATAAATAAATAAATGCAAGCAAACAACAAAAGAGAAATCATATGATATTTAAGCTTGTGTGTCTGATTTATTTCACTTAACATTATGGGTTCAAGATGCATCCATTTCCTTTTTTTTTTTTCTTTTTGCGGTACTGGAAATCGAACTCAGGACCTTATGCTTGCCAGGCAGGTGTGGCACCACTGAGCTACATCCCCGGCCCCAAGATCCATCCATTTTCTTACAAATGACTCAAATTTATCCTTCTTTAGGTAGAGTAGTACTTTATTGTGTGTAAATAAATGCCACATTTTATTGGTCCATTCATCCTCTGATGGATGTGTAGGGTCCTTCCAGGATTTAGCTGTTATGAGCTGTGCTGCTATAAACCTGGGTGTGCGTATATCACTGTAACATGATGTCTGTAACTCCTGGGGACTCCTTCTATGGCTCTGCCCTCTCCAGTGGACACTGGAGCATGTGGGTGCCTCCTGTGTCCAGGGGCTTTGAGTGCAGTGACCGAGTGGACTGTGTCATGGGAGGACGGGGTGGGTGGAAAGCAGCCCCGGAATAAGGAGCTGCAGCTTGGTCCCTCTACATCTGCCCACAGTCCCCCACTCTGCCAGTTTCTCAGGCTTCCTTTTCTCCGAATGGGAGCCTTGGCACCTCTGCCCAAAGGAGCGGAGCTCCCAGCCGGCTCTGCCCTGATGGTTGCAGAGGTCCCCGAGCACTTGTTCTGGCTGAGGACCTGGTTGCTGGTCTCCTGGGAGACAGTGGTGGGCCTGGGGTCAGCTGTGAGCTGCCTTCGCTCTCAGGACGATCCTGATCGAGAGCAGGATGATCCCTCAGACACTCACACCATAAATGTCCAGACAGAGCCACTTTGGAACTGACCCCTGCAGGCCAAGCAGGGCCGCCTTCCAGGGAGGGCGGGGTAACCTGAGCTGCCTTGGCCGGCAGGTCACTTCAGGAGCACCAGCCATCAGCTGATGTCCTGGGAGACATTCATCATGCCCCCAGCCCAGCCCGATAGGCCATGGCTATTTCCAGTCCTGTGGAGAGAGCAGCTTATGTAACCAGCTGGAAGCCAGGGCCTGGGTTGAGGGGTCTGTGGCAGGCCAGCGTCTCTGAGGCTCGGAGGTGTGGGGGCGCCAGTGGCCCTGGGCTGAAGTACCGTGGACAGCCACACAGCCTGTCGGCCTTCTTTCCAGCTCCGGCCGAGGATGGCCTGGCCTCCCTTCTGTGAGTTAAGGCCACCGAACAGCTTCTCCCTCAGCCCCTCACCACTGTCCTCAGAGGATGAAGTAGTGTCTGCGGGTGCCCCCATTCCCACAGCCACTTCCCCCTTCCTGAGCTTGGGAGGAAACACAACCCGGGGGAGCATTAAACTGGGCTCAAATACATTTGTGCGCACTGTGGCTTTAGACAGGTTTGTAACTTTACCAAGCCTGAATTTCTCCTCTGTGAGATGGAAGGACATTATCTCCTTTGTGGTTTGGTCCTGACCATCGGGATTTAAGAGCACGTTCCAGGGGGTGGATCGCTCAGGTCTGAACCCCAGTCCTGTCTGTGTGGCTTGGGCCAGATACTTGAGCACTGCCTGCCTCAGTCTCCTCCTGTGTAGAAAGGGGACAGCAATATCACCAATCCTGAGTTCTTGTGAGAATCCATGAGTTTATATGCATAAAGCATTTGAACAGCTCCTGGCTGGAGGTCAGCACTGTGTAAGTGTTGGCTATAATTAGACAATGTTTGCAGATCGCTTTCCTCAGCCTTGGCTCCTAACAAGTGCTTGGTGAAAGGTACCCGTTATTTTTAACTTCCTTCTCCTTTGCTACCCTAATCCCCTCTGTAAACCCATCTTCACTAGCCTTGCACCTCCCTCCAAATACCCTAATCACTCTTCTTTTGTTGCCAATACAGTAAGGGTGTGTATAAATTATATTTGTCCAACGTTTACTTCATGAAACATTTTGCAGGCACTTCTGTCTGGCCCTCACAGCAAACCCGGTGAGCAAGCAGATCACTCGGGTCATAGCCCTCATTTCGCAGAGCCAGGGACAGGGTGTGACCTGTCTAGAAGCATCAGCTGTTACAGGGTGTGTCCAAGCCTCCACGCAGGCTATTCTGACCTCGGGCACCAGAGAACACCGGATGATGCGGCCAGACCATGCCAGCTCCAGGCTGCCAGGGCAGATTAGCGCAGGATGGGGCCTCTGCTTCCGTTCTCAGCACTGGGAGGGCCCACAGAGTGAGTGGAGGGAAGCCTCGGATTCTAGCACCGGCTCCAAGAGCCCCCAAAGTGCTGTATGGTGGTTCCCTCTACTGGACATAGGTGGTACTGCTGGCTCTTGGCAGAAAAGTGGTTCTATCAATATTCACACAAAGCTCACGGCGGGGGTTGCTGTGACCACGGAGTTCAAACAAACAAAAATCTCGAAAGCTCCAGCCTTCCATCGAGGTACATTCTAGGAGAGAAATGTCACATAATGAGAAGTGTTGCCAGGAAAAAGAGAGCAGGGTAAGAAGCTGCTTGAAGGTGAAATTCTCAAAGATGTCAACGAAGGCTTCTGAGGAGGTAGCAGTGTAGCAGGGTCTGAGCAAAGTGAGGGAAAGCGTCACCTGTCTAGGCCAAGGCCATGGCTTCAGAGGAAGAGCCAGAAGGCGCTGACATGAAGAGATGATGGGAGCACTGTGGCAAAATAATGAGGCCAATGTGGGCCAGAGCAGTGCAGGGAGGGACCCAGCTCAAGGAGAGGATGGCTTCCAACTCCCCTGTGACCTGAGGGCATGAGGAAGAACATCATGCAGGCCCAGGCTGCTTGGCTGCTTGGCTGCTTGGCGGGAGAGCAGTCCTGCTCTACACAGTGACAGCGTAGCCGGGCGTGGTGGCACACACCTGTGATCCCAGCACTGGGCAGGCTGAGGCAGGAGAATCACTGAGAATCTGAGGCCAACCTGGGCTACATAGCAAGTTCAAGGCCAGACTGCATTACATTTTAAATTCTCTGTTTCTTCACCCCACCCACCTAGTAATTCAGCATGATCCAGCAGAAAGAAGGCTGCTTTTAGAATTGCCTATTTTGAGCCTGGCATGGTGGCACACGCCTGT
This sequence comes from Heterocephalus glaber, assembly GCF_000247695.1. The sequence goes on from NW_004624816.1 coordinate 306,310, forward strand.
GATCTCTGCCTCCCAGATGATTGCTGCGGGTTCGAGGCCAGCCTGGGCTACATAGTGAGTTCATTGCCAGTTTAAACTACAAAGCAAGACCCTGTCTCAAAAAACAAAAACAAAACAAACAAAAAAAGAATTGGCTATTTTGTTTTTCCTTCTGTAGCAAGACTGCCATGGATCCTAGATATTTCAGATTCATATGCATCCATGGCCAGTGTCCTGCTATGGTCAAAAAGCTTAGCAATGGACTTGGTAAACTTGGCTTCCCGCTGCTGCTTTGTTCTCCCACTGCTGAAGGTCAACTTCAGTTATTCTCATCAAACCTTTTGAGAATGGAGGACAGTTGCCAAATATTTTCAGGATCCATCCCTGTAAGATCTTTTCTGTGAGCCACAAGAAAGATGCTCTTCTCCTTATATGAAGTATAAATGGTCAGAATCCCCATCATCACAAAATAGAATGTGACACACAAAGCCAAAACTGGCTTAGGTTTTTTTTTGTTGTTTTTTTTTGTACCAGGGTTCAAACTCAGCTGTTTGCACTTGTGAGGCAGGCGGCAGGCAGCAGAACCACTGAGCTAAATCCCTGGCCCACCAAAACTGGTTTAGACTCCGGAAAAGGGTGCATATAATCCCAAATCAAAGCCACTATGGCAAAGAAACAGGAGATGGTACAGATGGTGAGGTGACTGTCGATTAGGCCGAAATTCTCCACATATTTGTACTTTTCCAGAAGTACCTTTTTGGTAGAATCATCCAAAGAGTTTTTCACAGCAGATCCATCCCATTTGTCAATTTTTACAGGCTTATCATCAATCTTCCACTTATCCAACAAGCTGCTGCAGCTGCTGCCTGTTCCGCTGCTAGGCCCAGTGCCAGCCCCACTACTACCTCTGCCACCACTTCTCCCACCCAGGGCTACTGCCATCTTGCCAGCCTGTGTCTCCAGATTGCACTACAAAGTGAGACCCTGTCTCAGAAAACCAAAAACCCAAACAAAACAAAACACAAAAAGTGACATTGGCCGATGCGCACTGTGCTGCCCATGTGCAGGATTTTTCCGCATCCTGTGAAGCAGATATTCCTGCCCTGACCTCCACTGTGCAGATGGGGAAACTGAAGCTGGGGAAGGAAGTTGTTGTGTGGCTTTCTCAAAGATAAGAATGCAGAGTCACAGTTCAAGGACTCCAATCCAGGTATCCCTGACTCTCGGGCCCATGCCCAGCTTAAACCCCAGGTTTTTAACCATATATAACAGAGTTGGAAAGAAAAAGAAAAAGGCAGGATATGAAGCAGCATTTAATAGCTGGGCACGGTGGCACACAGCTGTAATCCTAGCACTCGAGAGGATGAGGTAGAAGGATTGCCACCAGTTTTTTTATTTTGGTATCGGGGATTGAACTTGGGACGTTGTGCTTGAGAGGCAGGCGGCAGAACCACTGAGCTAAATCCCTGGCCCTGATTGCCACCAGTTTGAGGCCAGCCTGGACCACATAGTGAGACTCTGTCCCTTAGGGGGGGAAAAAAACCCAAACCAAATCCAATCAAACAAAAAAACCATCATTTCATGGAAATGGCCACCAATGTATTAAACTATGAATACTTATATGCATAGATAGGCTGAAGACAAACAGCATGTGGTGATCTAAGGGGGTGAATCGTGCCTTTCCTCCCACTGTGGTCCAGGGGCAGGGAGAAAGATGACCCCCACCCCCTCAAGACAGAAGACATCCTTAATATTTATAACGACCAGGCCTCACACTCAGACACTGCTTTTTGGTTTATAATCTGTCTTCATAGTTGTGCATTTGATTTTCACCATAGCCATTTCTCAGGGAAAGAAACTGAGTCCCAGGGAGACCACTACTGCGCCACAGATAGCCTGGACACAGCTGGGACCAGAACCCATAAATGTACATCCAGAGTCCTCCAGCCATTATGTCAGACGGGTGACAGGAAGGTCAAAGGGCTGAGACCAGGCGGCCAGACTGGGTGACAAGGTGCAGCAGTGCCCGAGCCTGCCAGCAGAGGGCAACGCCACCTCGCCGGCCTCCCGGGCCAAGTCCCCGCCCTCCGGGCCACGCCCAGGGACCGCCCCTGGGCGGAGAGGCCGACTTCCCCAGCGGCGGGGGTGCGGCGGGGGGTGCGGCGGGGGGTGCGGCGGGGGGTGGGGCAGAGCAGGGCTAGAGGGCGGGGCCTGTGACCGGGTTACTCCCGGCCAAAGTCGAGTCCCAGGTAGGGTCCGGAGCACGGGGTGGCGAGAGGCGGAACCGAGGTGCGGAGCGGGGTGGCGCCTGGGAAAGGTCCCGGCGTGGGTGGGGGCTGGGGCGCCCGGGTCTCCCCGACTTCCTGACCGCCGACTTTCGCTGCTGTGGGGAGGCGGTTACTCCCTCCGGCGCTGCCGCCTGCTTCCCTCCAGGCTCCCACAAAACACGACGCAGACGCCCCCATGTCCACCCCCACCCAGCTCGTGGTGAGGCGGCGCCCCCAGGTTGGAAGCAGTCTGCAATCCAGCCGTCAGCCTCGGCGTGGGAGAAGGTGGGGTGGCCGGTGCCCAGCCGACTCCGCGGGGGTAGCACCCACCCCCCACCTCCACCCACTTTAACCAAGTCCAGAGCTTGAAGGTCTGCCTTGCAGCCTCTCGCGCAGCTCGTGGGGCTCCAGCAGTCTCCCCTCTGCTGGTCTAGACCTGCACCTTGAAGGTGGCAGGTGTGTGTGTGTGTGTGTGTGTGTGTGTGTGTGTGGCTGGCCGGGTGTGCTTCAGCCCTACCTCCTCTCCCTTTACCCCACCTTTTCGTTCTGGCTGCACCCAGGACCGGTACCAGGAATTGCAGGTCCTGGATACTGGCTTATGTCCTGCCTCCCCATCCATCAGGAGATGGCCAGAGAAAGTGTCCGATGACTTCCCTACCTCTCAAAAGCCCCAATCTGTGGTAGAGATGGCCCAACCATACAAAGCTTGGGCCAGGCAGCAGAGACTTGTTCCTGCCCTGGGAGGCCCAGGTCCTGGGGAGGGCGGGGACACAACCTAGGGTGAGTTCTGTCAGTATTTGGAATCACAAGGTTTTGGTGAGAGGCGTCTCGGAGATCTAGATTGGCTTTTTTGCAACATCTATTCAGTAAATCTTTATGGAGAATATTACACACACACACCCGATCAAACCCAGGGCCTCCAGTGCCAGGCGCTCTACCAATGACCTGTAGCCCAGTCCTCTAGGATCCATTTTTTTCATCTTAAAAAAAGAAAGAGATGGGGGTCTGGCTATGTTGCCCAGTCTGGCCTTGAGCTCCTTAAGTCAAGTGATCCTCCTTTCTCAGCCTTCTAGGTGCTGCCACTGTGTCCAGCTTGGTGTCTTTTTAGAAACACAGACACCCTGGGACTCACCCTACAGTTCCTGGATCAGAGTCTTAAGGGTAGATGTAGGGCCCAACTACTCTTATGGTTTCCTCAGGCCACTTGCTGCTGTAGTTGGTAACCACTCGGCTTGCATTCATTCATCCAGGGAAAGTGGGGTTTGATCTACTGGACAGCAATGTGGAGGTTCCAGAGGTGCTGTGTACTGACCTGGAGGGGTGTCATGGGGGAGGGATGAGTGGCTGCTGGGGAGCAGTGGGGAAAGAGACCCAGAGGCATAATTTTCATAATTTAAAAAACTTTTTGTATAAATTTGCATGTTCTGTGCTGTGGGGCCAGCCTCCAGGAAGGGAGTATCCACCGAGGGTTAGGTCTGCCTTACAGCAGAAATTCCAGTGTCTACTCTGGGTATTTCCTCCTCTGCCCCACCCGGAGCTCTCAGACCACACGCAGGGGTTCTGTGCGCAGAAGTCTGTCAGCCTCCAGCCAGCATAGGTCATGGAGTGAGAGTAGGGTTTCCCCCTGAAGAGCCCCCATGGGATGAGGGCAGGCAGTAGGGTCTAGATGCAGTGGGAAGGTGGAAGTTACAGGAGGCTCAGTTTGTAAAAGTTCGGAGCAGGGCTGAGGAAGCCTGGAAGGGGTGGGATCCTAAAGAGGAAGCCAGGATGTTCTAGCTGTCTGGCTGATGGAAGAACCGACCCACTTCTGCCCCGCCATCCACCCTACGTGGTCAAGGCTCAGAGGGTGCAGTGCCTGGAGTCACCACCAGGTGTCAACACCCTCACCCCTCTCTCCAGTGTCTCATCTCTTTCCCTGTTTACACTGTTAAGGAACACTCATTGGTTCCCCTGGCATGTCCACAGCCTCCTGTCCCTTTCTTTGTCACATCTGTGAGCCCACCACTTCCTCCTTAACTTTATTTCATCTACGCATCAACGCAGGGCCTGGCAGCCTCCTGACCAGACAGCCTGACGGCTCTCCTGACCTCGGGGAATCCCACAACCACCCTCACTTCCCCAGCTTCCTGAGTGACTGGCGAGAGGAAAGAGGTTTCTACCGCCTCACATCTTTTCTGTCTGCTGCGGTCCAGCCTAGGTTCTCTGGTTTGGTCTCCAGGGAAAATGCTAGTATGCCTGGGGTCTCTTCTAAAGGTTTTCTTGCATGGGCGTATAAAAGCCTTTGTCCAAGCTCAAGCCCCTTTTGTGACCTCCAGACCTAAGTCCTAAGAGCCCTCCTCTCTCCTCTGCTTTGATGAGAAGGTTCTCGCCTCACTCCAGACATAACCCACGTCCCTGGAGGGTTTTGTTTGTTTGTTTGTTTTGAGACAGGGTCTCACTGTGCAGTTCAGGCTGGGCTTGAACTCACTATGTATCCAGGCTGGCTTCAAACTCATGGCAATTCTCCTGCCTCGGCTTTTGAGGGCTGGGATCATAGGCACGCGCCACCACGCCTGGCTCATCCCTGCAGTTTGGTCCCTCTGGACCTGGTCTCCTTTTGGCACCTGGCCTAGTCTCAGACTCTGCTCTTTCAGGGCCCTTTCGTACGCCTCCCTTGACCCCACTGCTCTTCCACAGATGAGTCCCACCACGGTGCAGGTTCAGCTCATTCCTCACCATCTCTGTGACCCTGGCCTCAAGGCTTCCTGCAGAAAGCCGTCCCTTTCCCCACTCCAGGCTCTAGAGACATGTAAGAGAAAACCCTGTCTCTGCCAGTACCAGCTCTGTGACCTTATCCTCGCTAATGCTCAGTTTCTTCATCCATAAAACGGGAAGTGATACCCGGCTGTCAGCTCTGCGAGGGTTAGGTGAAGCAAGGGGGTGAACGTGCTGAGCACAGCAAGGCGTGCAGGTGCACGTGCGGAGCAGACAGTCCCCTGTCCTTTCCTTCTGCGAAGCTGTCACCCTCATCACCTCCGACTCTGGCCGGCTGATGGGAATCTGCCCTCTCCTCTGTACCTTGGCTGCTCCTACTTCCCCCATTGCCTGTGGCCCAGGCAGCAGGGTCAGGACCCAGGGGCTCTGCAGGGCTCAGACCTGAACCTAATGTGCAGGGCCATGGCCTCAGCCTACCAAGCCCGAGTGAGCTCTCCTCGCTGGAACTGCTGGGGCAGGCCATCCCGGCCTGGAGTGGAAGAAGGCTCCCAGAGTGCCCTGAGGCGTGGAGGGCAGCAGAAGGCCGGTAGAGAGGGAGGGAGAAGGGAGGCAGGGCAGGGGCTCAGAAGGCCGGTAGAGAGGGAGGGAGAAGGGAGGCAGGGCAGGGGCACCGAGCCCGCAAAATCCCGTGTTCCTGCTCTCTTCTCAAACACCGCCACCCCCTCCACCAAACACGATCCCTGGGTTAATTTTTAGCATCGCAGCTCACACATTAGTCACTCCCCGTCACCCACCTACACGGCAGGAGGCTGCTGTCCTGGTGCCGTCATCTCATCAGCTGAGAGGTGGGATCCGCCCCACCCGGCCCCCCCTCCCCCTCCCCTGGGTGTGCGTGGCTGGCCAGGAGCCCCCACCAGCCTGAGTGGGGGTACAGACATCACTCCCAAGACCAGCTGCATGGCAAGGGGAGGGACAGGCTGGTGGGAGACAGGCTGGGCACCTGTGAGGGCCAAGGGCTGGAGAAAGCCAGTTAGGTGCTAGCTGTAGGCAGGCAGCTGGTCCCCCAGCAGCCCTGGGTCTTGGGAATGAAGGAGGGAGGGGCCCCTCCCCTAGACCTGGGCCCCAGGGAGCCCATGTGTGTTCTCACTGCAGAGCAGCTGTTCAAACACAGAGCTTGGGGAAGCTTCATTTTCTTCAACTGTGTCCTCTGGGAACAGGTGCTGGTACTCTGGCTGGAGCTGCCACCCAACCCAAGGGCATTTTTAGGACAGGGACCGGCAGACTCCAACTACAGACAGAACAGGGTGGCCCCTAGGTAGGGCTGGACCCAGGAGGCCTGGACTCCCTCCCAAGGTTTACTGAGCACCTCTCTCAGCAGGCTGTGTCAGGTCCAAGGTTGGGGTCCTGTCCTCACAAAGGCCAAAGAAAGCTACAGGAGCAGTCAGGATAACTACCAAGTGGAGGAAAGCACTGTAAGGAAGAGAACATAGGAGTCTAGAGATCAAGAATAATGGGAGAGGGAACATCAGATTGGATCAGGGCAACCTCTTTTGAGGATGTGATGTGGAGACCTGAAGGTGAGGAATCAGTCTCGGAAAGCAGCATATTCCAGGCAGAGGGAGTAGCCCAGGTAAAGGTCAGGGGCAGGAACATATTTGAGGAATAGGAACAGAAAGAGTAGTGTGGCCTAAATATAATAAGTATTAGGGGAAGAGAAGCAATTTGAGATTGAGGGAGAGGCGGACCATATCCTGGAAGGCCCCATGCAGGCAGCCCAGTGGAGTTGTAGAGGCTCGGTCCTACACAAAGGCTGCACAAAGGCTGCCGCTTCACAAGTCCTTAGGCCTGGGCCGCTGCTGTCTGCCCAGAGAAGTGGATGCCTTTTTGTAACTGGCTGAGGGCAAGGTGTTATGAATAGACCCTGGGAGAGTTTGAACAGGCTGGGTTAGGTGGTTGCACACCTGTAATCCCAGCCACTGAGGAGGCTGAGGGAGGAGGATGGAACGTCTGAGCCTTGCCTGGCGTTTAGTGAGACTATTTCAAAGTAAAAACTTAAAAGCTGCAGATGTAGCTCAGTGGTAGAGTGCTTGCCTAGCACATGTAAGGCTCTGGGTTCAACCTCTAGTACCACTCAAGTGGTTTTTTTTTGGTATCAGTGATTGAACTCGGGACCCTGTCCTTTCGAGGCGTTGGCACCACTGAGCTAAATCCCTGGCCTCCGCCCAAGTTTTTTTGAATGTTGTCTTTCATTCCAGGGGAGCCATAATGGGTTTAAGCAGGGGTCATGGTCTGACTTCCTTTTTTATTTTTCCTATAACCCCCCCCCCCCCGCCGCCATACTGGGTATTGAATTCAGGACCTTGCACTTGCGAGGCAGGTGTGGCACTACTGAGATAAATCCCCAGCCCCTATTTTTCCTTTTTTTTGCAGTGCTGGGGATCGAACCCAAGGACTTTATGTACTAGGCACATGCTCTATCACTGAGCCATCACCCCCACCATTTCCTTTTTTTTTGGTACCGGGGATTGAACTCAGGTCCTTGCGCTTGCACAGCAGGCGGCCAAACCACTGAGCTAAATCCCCAAATCCCCAGCCCCTACCATTTCCTTTTTTAATAGCTATTGCCCTGACTACTGAGAGGCCTAGCCGGGGGAGGACTCACTTAAAGCCAGGCCTTGGGCTTGTTACTGCCAGGGAGGGACACTGAACACAAGCATTAAGTCACTTCTGCTAGCTTGCTGTGTGACCCTGGACAGGCTACTTGCCCTGGGTCACCTCAAATAAGGTGGTGACAATGCTGACACACCCTGTACTGAGGATATACTATGAGCCAGGACTGGGCAGACTGAAATGGTAAGACAGAAAGTAACTGGGGCTGCTGTAAGAATCAAGTGACCTAAAGGGGAAGGTGGGCATAAAATAAAACCCATAGAAGTCAGGACAATTTCAGACGATGGAAATAAAGCAGGGCTGTCAAGAGTTGGGTGACTGGACAGGCTTGTGGAGGATGCAGACCCAACCACTGAAGTCCCACTGGCGGAACCAATGCAGGGACCCTCAAGGGAGGTGGGGTCTGAAGCTAGGTACAGCCAGGAGCCAGCAGCCAGTGCAGGGAACAGGAGGGGACAACAGGAGCAGGCAGGGGTCAGACACCTCAGCACATTAGTAAGGTCTCGTTCCTGCAGTAGTTTCCCACTGAGGAGTTCTAGTCTAGCACAAAGGGGTAACTTGGCCTGTGCCTTCAGTCCAGGAAGGGAGGCCTGGTGTGGGGAGAGGGAACCACAGCATTCACAGAGGAATTACGGGATGGTGAAGGACCTCACATGCCTTGCTCCACCTGTGTGGGATATTTGAGGGATGCTGAAGATTCACTTAAACCAGAGGCCCAAATTCAGAGGTGGGAATAGGGCCTCAGTTCTGGCCCATACATGTAGGTTAAAATGCCCTAGACAATCTCTCTGGCTTCAGGCTGCAAGAAAATAGGATGTAAAATATAGTATGTGCGCGTGTGTATTTGGAGAGAGTACGTGGGTGCAGTCAGAGCTTGCCCAAGCCCAGTCCTCCCCCTCAGGCAGTTAGCGCTGACACAGATGCAAAAAACCGTCAATTTTATAGTTTGTGGTTCAGAAGCAACAAATGCAAAACAGCAGAGCAGTCTGTGCTGCCCCTAGCCTACCTGAACGTGCCCATTCCTGCTCCCCAAGGGCACAGAACCCAGGACCCCACCCAGCAGGACCCTGCTTAGTTACAGGCCCCTCGAAGGGACCGAGCCCTTGGGGTCAAGGCTGGGGGAGGGGCCCAGCACCTTGCCCCCTTGGGGCCCACTGGCTTTGTGGGGGGGGGATGCCCAGCAGGGGACCCCTCCCCCAGGCTAAGGGCGGGGGAGCTAAGAAAGCTGAGGAAGAGGGAGGGCTTCGTGGGACAGGGCCCCACCCTGGCTGGGGAGTTTTCCCTGGACACCCACAAGGCACTACTGACCCAGACTAGGATAGCTCGCCCACCTTTGGCTCCCAGACTTCTTCCAACCTCGACTGCCTGTTCTCCCCCTGCCCCAGCTCCCGAGTTCCGGAGGAGAGAAGGGCTCCAGGCTCCTGGCTCAGCCCTACTGGCACAGACTAGCCGTGAACTAACCAGGCAGCCAGGGCTCGCCGGACCCTCTCCCGCTGCTCTGGCCTCCTGGGGTCTTCCGGGCCGCACTCCCGCCCACACTCTGCTCTGGCTGTTACTAATAAATAAATAAATACCTCCCTGCCCACCCCTCCCCTACAGCTGGCTCTCCTCCTCCTCCAGGGAGCGGTTGAGTCCGGGGATGAACTTGAGGAGCCGCCGGCGGAAGCTGCGGTACTTGGTCTTGCGCAGGCCCGGGCCGCACAGGGCCTGCTCTCGGGCCTCAGTCCAGAGCGCGCCCGGGGCGACCCCACCGCCGCCCCCGCCGGGGCCCGCGCAGCGCAAGCTGGCACTGCGGCTCAGCGCGGCCCGCGGCCCCGGACCCAGCCCCAAAGCCTCCGCAGAGCCCGGTGCGCGCGCGGGCGGCAGTGGAGGCGGCAGCAGCGCGGGCAGCTCAGCCCCCCGGAAGAAGCAGGTGTGGTAGACAGCATCGTCGGGGGCGTCACCGCGGGCCTTCCGGGAGCCGCTGCGGGGACCTCCGGGCGCAGCCAGCAGAGGCCCAAAGGGCAGCGAGCCCGGGAGCAGGCCGGCCCCATAGAGGCAGGAGCGCACCGACTCCAGCGTGTCATAGATGCTGGGGTCCTTCACCACCAGGCCTGCCAGGGCAGAAGACACAGGGAGGGGGACCACTGAGGCCCGGGCCAGAGGGCACGGGTGGGAGATCCAGGTCCTTCCTGTTGACCATCTGTGTGGCCTCAACCTCCCTTTGTAAGACTGGAATTACAAAGTCAAATCCTTATGAGGACCTCTTAGGACATAAGGGGCCTGAACAGGATTGAAATAAACTCCTCAGAGCCTTGGTGTTCCCAACTGGAAAACGATGCTGATACTTATTTCCAGAGGGCCAAAAATGTGTGCGCCTCAGGCAGGGGCAGTATAGCACCCAAAGTAGTCTCTTAAGACAAAACCCTTATACAGGAACCCTTCTTCACTTTTGAGGGGACAGTAGCTCACTAGTTCTAAGGGGAACACACAGATCCAGGTGCTGAGGGGGAGGCGGTTACACCTAGGTCTACTACTCACCATGCACCAGCCGCTGCTCCTGAACCATTAGGGACCTGTATTCTCCCCACTTCTCATACAGGGTTTGCTGTAAGACACATGCCCGGCCCCAGTCAGGAGCTAGCAGAGACCAGCAGGACACAAGTAGACAGGGATCAGAGTAGACAAGTTACAGAGGCAGGACTCAAACTTCCTCTTTCTGCCTCAACCTCCCAAAGTGCTGGGATTACAAGCAGGCGCCAACACACCAGGCTTAAGCTCTATGGAGATGAATGAACCCCCAGAAGTGTGGGACCTGAAGGGCAGGGGTCTGGGAAGAGGAGCGTGGAGGATGGACATTCTTGGGGTCTTACCTTCAGGTACTGCAGGCGGGCCTCCAGTTCTGCCTTTCGAATGGATGTCCCATACAGGGTCTCCAGTCTGAAGAATTAAGGGATCAGAGGGTCATGAGCCTGGGGGCTGAGGAAACACCAAGGGGCTGAGCTCAGGAACCCTGAGGTATAGCTCAGCCCAGACATACCTGAGAATGTTGCCTGATGCCTTGATGATGTCAACAATCTCCCGGTGCCGGATACCTTCCACGTTCAGGCCGTTGACGCTGGCAATGGTGTCCCCTGCAAGGCACAGAGGAGTTAGAACCTGCTGCAGGCTCCACAGAAGAATTCCAGCCCCTTGGCATGGCCAGGGGAGGTAGGCTAATTCCAAGGAGCACTCCTGACTTCCCTCCCCTGCCCCTTACTGATGACGTCTAGGACATTTCTTTTCTCCTATCTCAAATACACACCAATACAACCATGGCCATTCCTCTCTTCCTGCAGTGATGTGACTACCAGCTTGTCCAGGCCTAGCTTAGTTTAGGTGCTAGGGACCTCAAAGAGGGTAAGCTCTCACAAACCCACACCCCCAGGAAGCTCTGTCCCCACAGACTGAGCCCCCAGGCCCCTGGGCTGCCCCCACAGTTGGCTATTTCTGTTTAGCCCATGTGGGTCAAGACCAGGAAAGGAGTGGGGCGAGTGGCATCCCCCTGGGAACCAACACAGGGCCCAGGTGTGAGGTCTCAGCTTCCAATACCTAGTGGCACTGTTGGACTCCTGACCCTAGGCAGGGCATGCCAGCATCTCTAAGGACTCCTCTCATCTGTGCAAAGGGAGTAGGGATCCCTGCTGTGGCTAGTGCAGAGGTGATCAGAGGGAGAGTGGATGCGAAACTGCTTTGCAAAGTTGCAATATATCAAGGCCTGGTGGTAAGTGAGCCAAGAAGTAAAAGCCTAGGGACAAAAATGGTGACAGAAGTGGGCGTGGTGGTACATGCCTATAATCCTAGCACTCAGGAGGCTGAGATGGGAGGATCCCAGCAAGTTCGAGGCCACCCTGGGTTACACAGCGAGACCCTGTCTCAAAAAACAAAACAAAAAATGGTGATAGAATGGAGCAGAAGGAGTCAATTTGTACCATCTCCAGCTGCACATTCCTGGAAACTGGGGACTACACATTTGCCCAATTTCAGGGGTCCCCTGGTAGAGGCATCATTCTCTTGTTAGAGGAGATAACATAGGTACCCCACACTTGAGCCAGGTTGGGGGAGGATAGGTATCCCCCGGATCAAGCAGACCCAGTGAGTTCTTGCTCCTCCCCAGCTCCTGCCCATGCTGCCAGGAGGAAGCCGGTTAGTAGGGAGCAACATCCGCCACTTACCAGGCCCTGGTAAGACCAGGCAGCCCTTCACTTTGCTGTGACGTGAGTATATGTTATTAACCCACTTTGCACACGGGACTACTTAAGATCACAGGAAATGGCAAATTTGCCTGGAGCCAAAATCTGATTTTTTGGTTTTGTTTTTGGTACTGGGGATTGAACTCAGGACCTTTCGCTTGCCAGGCAGGTGCAGCACCACTGAGGCCCTCAAAGTCTGGGTTTTATTCATTCTTTTTATGGCTTTTTCAAAATAGGAAGAAGAAAGACTGATTTCAGGAGAGATTTCTTCCTCCTGTACTGGCAGGAAAGTCTTACCCCGCCCACAGCCCTGCGTCCTGGGCCCAGGCCCCACCTGGTGTGAGCCCAGCCAGCTGGGCAGGACTGGACTCATGAACTCGGCAGACAAAAGTCACCATCTCCACACGCTGCTCCTCTCGGTGGTGAAGCCCGTAAGTCTGAAACAAACAAGGGAACCCTCAGCCTGGAGGCAGGGGAGTCTCCATCCCTCAGACTGATCTCCCAACCATCAGCTCTCTCTCCCCAGCTTATCCCACCTGGAGCTCAAAGCCAAAAGTCTGGTTGTCTTCTTTCTCCAAAGTTAACACTTTCCTGCAGGAGAAACAAGGGTCATAACTATTAGGGTTAAACAGTATGGCAGTCCCATACCTCCAGCCTCCAAGGATTCACGAGTCTGATCTAGAACATCCGGGAAAGATTCATGGTCTTCAGTGACAACACTCTCATCACACATTTTTTGGAATGTCCTTCCTGGACTCCACTGAAACTGGCCTTGAAGAACTGCTGGTAAGTGAGCAGAATTAAATTGGTCTCTAGTGGCGGAAGGACCTGGAACGCTGATTCCCAGAGTGGGTAAGCCAGATACGCCCCAGCCCTCCACTGAGCCTCAGAGCTGTTCAGTGACTAGCTGAGGCCCCAGATTCGGGCCCAGCCTGGAGCCTCCTGGCTCTACTGCACTCTCCACTGCTTGGGAAAGGACACCCCACCCCCAGAGGCCAGTCACGAGGCTCAGCCTCAGCGCAGACCACAGCTGCTCCTCCCAGCTATGCTGGGCCCAGCCCACCAGATGTGAGGGCTGGGGGAGGGGAGCCTGGGGCGCCCTGCCCCTTCCCGCACTGAAGGCCTACCGCTGGACACAATGGTCTGGACCTGCTCCAGATCCCCTCTCAGGCTGGGGGAGCCTAGTTTCCTCTACCCACCCCCGCCTTCCTTCCCGCCCGCCAGAGGCAGTGGCAAAGCAGCCTCCTAAGGCCCTTCAAGTCTGGAGCCTCAGAAAAGCCCTGGAGACTGGGCTTCTCAACTCCCAGCCTGAGCCAGATATCCCCCAAAGGCTTCACACCACCTCCCTATTCCCACCTGAGCCCCTCGCTGTTTGAAGTACAGGACTTTGCCCCTGTATGTACTGCAGGAGCAGGAGCCAGGGGCCTGGAAGGTCAATATCTACCCCAGTGTTTTCTGGGCTTCTGCAAGGGCTAAAGAACGTTTACTGCAAAGGGCTAGATGGTAAATACTTTAGGCTTCCTTTATAGGCCCCATATGGCCCCTGTCCTATATTGTCCTTTGTTTTTGACAACCCTTTAGAAATATAAAAACAAATTAGGATGGTGGCTGGCACACACCTGTGATCCCAGCGCTTGGGCTTGGGAGACTGAGACAGGAAAAAAAAAAAAAAAAAAATATATATATATATATATATATACTCTCAGCTCAAGGGTCAAACAGGCCTGATCCACACTGGGGGAAGCCAAGCCCAAATCAGAGATGGGACATGGGCAGAGAAGGGAAACTGGGTCCCCAGGTCCTGGGCTGAGCACCTACTTCTACCTACACTGCAGGTCCTTCCTAAAAGTGGTCATCTTCTCCAAGCAGCTAGACACAGCTTGGCCGTGGTTGGGGCCCATTGGACTTTCTGGGCAGGCCAGGCCAGAGAAGCCTCTTAAGCCTGGCTTAGGACTTTTCCCACAGGCTTCTCCTACTCTCCCACTCTCACCACTCACAGATCAAATCTCCCAAGGGAGGAGTAACTAACTGCAGGGATGAGGGATGAGCTGAGGAGCACCTGATGACTCAAAGTCCCTGCCTCCTTTCCTTACCACCCTCACACAGCCCACACCCATGCCGGCCCCTCACTCCAGCAGGGAAGCTATGCTTACAGGTGGGCGAGTGACTTCCAGGCAGAGCTGTGATGCTGTCGTGCTCCCCCCTACACTGCCCTGCCCTGCCACCCCAGCACCTCACTCTCTTGGACCATAGCAAGGGCTGGCGGGGAGCATTGGTGACTCACCGTTGCTGTTCAGGACTCTGGCTGAGATTCTTCCAGCGGAATCCTGAGCCCTGGGTGGGAAGTTGAGAAAGTCAGGTGAGCAAGGGCTGTCCTTGAGCAGATGCTGAAAGCCCCACTCTGCAAGGTCCCCCACTTAGGCTCCAGTTCTGAACACAGGACCCACTTCCTGATGTCTGTCCTTTCCCACTTTTACAGCTGCTTTGGTGCTGGCATGACTATTTGCAGAGTGCAACTGCATTATCACTCCCAGGCTTCTTACCTCACATCTGGGCCTCCTCCTGTCCAGACAGGATGGTTTCCAGAGTGGTGGGGAGGGGGCTGTGACTCTAGAACAGTCTCTAACAGAAGGAGGGGAAATGTGTGGGTGCTCAGCCCTTCCAGAAAAAAAGGGAGGCTCTTCTCCAGTTGGATTCAAGGGCAGGGGTCCTGGGGGCTGTCTATCGAGGCATTCCAGGGATCCCCTGCCATTTGGGTCCCTCCAGCTAATTTCTCAGACAGTGGCTTGGGAGAGCTCAGGTCAGGAGCTCAGGAGAGCTGGCAATCCCAGCATGAATGGGGCAGAGTCAGGGGAGTCTCCTATGGTACAGGCTGTTTCAAGGAGCTGTGGATTCCAGCTGCAGGGAGCCAGCTGTGCCCAGCCAGAGGGGTCTCTCCACATTGCCATATAGTTTGTTGCTTTTGGGGACAAAAAAATCGTAGCTGTCAAACTTGTCAATAAATATCACTATTCTTAAGGAGAGAAAATTAGGGGTTGTTTTTTGTGGAAGAGGTGACAGCTGAAGATCCCAGTTTCATCAGGGCCCAGGATAAACTATAGCAAGTGCTCTCCCACCGTAAAATTTTGGTTCTTGGGAGGAAGCTCCATCGGACTAGCCCTTTTCCTAGGGAGCCAAAACAGCCCCGGGCCTCCCCTGATGAGTGCTCTAGTAACACTGGAACCCAAGTTGCCCAAGGCAAGGAAGAGAGGGGGCCCTCTTTCTCCAGAACCAAAGATTAACCTCAGGGGTGGGGACAATTCCCAAAAGGGCTGGGGAGGGAAGACTGGGCAGCATAGAGAGACCCCTTTGTCTTTTAACCCGATTTTCATAAAATGTAAATTCTCAACAAGCTGTTTATTGTGTGTGGGGGATTCGGGGCCAAGGGAGGAGGAGGGTGATGAGTGGGGAAAGGCCACCAGTCCCTTTTCCTTAACCTGAGTCTTGGGTCTCTGATTCTGAGCGTTCAGGTCTCCTTGGGACAGAGGAAGAGCCCAAGGAGAAGAGGGCGCCCCCGGGGGCGGGCGCGGCCCGCATCCTTCCTGCCCCGCGGGCACCTCGCGACTCCCCCACACCTTGTCCGTTCGTGGTGAAGCCCAGGGAGCGGTGCCCCCGCACCCCGCCTGTCAGGCGCCCCAAGCCCAGGAACCCAGGCGCCCTCGAAGGGTGCCCTCCGGGGTCGGAGGCGCCCCTCGCCGTGAGAGCGCACGCCGGCGGCCACTGGCCCCTCTCCAGCCCGGGGGCTCTACGGCCCGCAACTTGTCAGAGGCGAGCAGCGGGACCTCATCCCGAGCCCTTCTGCTCCCACTCGAGAAGCCCGGACAAGACAAGGGGGTCGTGGGGGTTTCGAGACACTGGGACACAGGGAGGCGGGGCCGGGGAGGGCAGAAAGCCAGCTGGAGGAGTGGGAGAATGGGGGTGGTGGGGAGGAGTCTTGGCAGCAGAGGAGACGGGGCGGCGGTGCGTGGGGAGTGGAGCAGCGAGCCCCCCGAGACTGGGCGGCTGCAGGCGCAGGGCGCAGCCTCCAGAGCAACGGAGGCCGGGCCAGGAGGAGCCGATGAGGGCCGTGCCGGGGAAGGTGGGGCACCTCCGTGGACACCAAGGAGAGAACCTGTGGGGAGGTCGGTCGGCATGCGCTGACGGGGTCGAGCAGGTTCTGGGGCAGGGACCAGGGAGAGAACCGGGAGTGGGGGAGGCAGGGGTTGGGGGACGCACCTTCCGGCGGGGCAGCGTGCCCCCGGACACGGCGAGCGCGCGGTACAGCTCGGCGGGGTGGTAGTCTTCCAGCGCCGCGTACAGCTCGCTCCCCGGGGCCCCGGGGTTGGCGGCTGCAGCCGGGGCACCCGAGGGGGTCGGGGCTGGAGTAGCTTCGGAGTCGGGAGCCCGGGTGGCAGGGTCCGGGGCGGCGGCCGCCTCCTCTTTCTGCTGCAGCTTCCTGAGTCGGCGGAGGGTCATGGCTCCGGCGCGGGGCGCCCCTGGGAGGCGGCGCTCGCTCCAACCGGTGGCGCTGGCGGTGGCTGGCGGCTACCAGCCGGGGGGGCCGCGGGTCGCCTCCCTTTATAGGCTCCAGAGCTCGAGGGGTGCGGCCTCCGGTGGCTCCGCCCCACAATGCTGCCAGCTCTGCCCCGGGGGGGAGCTTGGCCTCGGGAGCCTAGCGCACAGCATTCGAGGGCCCGCCGCCGGGTTGGGAAAACTTTGACGACTTGCAAACTCAGCGCGGGAAACCTAGGCACCGAGGGGAGCAGGAGGAGAAATGTTATCCCGGAGCGGAGCCAAAATGTACTTCATACCTGGAGGGTGTCTGCGAAGGAGCTTTTCTTGGGTGAGATTTGAAATTTGGGCGTGGATAGTTTTAGTGATTCGTGGAGAGGAGGAACAGTAAGGGGACATGTAAGGAAGTTTGGGGTCCTGGGGGGAAGATTCAGGAAGATGAGGGGATGAAGCCTACAAGAGACTTATTTAGGCGGGGGGTGGGGGTGGGGGAGCAGGGCTTTGCGGGGGTCGGGTGGGAGTGGGGCTGCTGTCCCGAAGGAGGAAGCTGATGCCCCTGAACTGACAGCGCAGAAACCCCCCGGGACTGAGAGGACCCGAGATTTCATCTTTACATTGCTGTCCCAGAGAGCCGAAAGAGGCTGTCTCTCCTGCCTGCCTGTAGGCAAAGGGAGGAGCTCCTGCAAAACCCTGAAAGCAGAGGGCTTAATTCTGGCTCATCCCCTCGCAGGTCTGGAGTGGTCCTTGCAGGAGAAACCTATCCTCAGCTCCTGACATTGGACCCCGGGTCCCCCTTACCCAGCAGACACATCCTTACTGTGGCGTTGACTCTTGACTCACAGGATTGAGGATGGGCCCAAGGCAGTGTGGGTGCTCAGCCATTCTCTGACCCTGTCTTAGGGACCATCCCCCAGGCTCTTTGTTACCATGGCTGCCAGGCCTAGGAGAGGCAGGGATGGCCCAGCGAAGTCTGTCGTCAGTGGTGCCCAAATAAGAAGTGAGAGGAGGAAGTGGAAGGCCACGTGTGATGTCTAAAGAGCAGCTAGCCACCACAGGCTGCCAGCACAAGCTGGGGACTCCACATCCAACACCGTGCACTACACAAAGGCCAGGGCGGCACTGTCCCTGTTGGTCCCCTCCCCCAGTGTTCTCAGATATGTTATGCTTTGTAGCTAACAGTTACTGAGCATTTACCACGTGCTGTGCAGTTTGCCTTTACATACATGTATTAACTTGGTCCTTCTGGCAACACTGTGGAATAGGTGCCATTACAAATGAGGCCCAGAGGGTAAGCAACTTGGCATAAGTTTCTCAGTGGCAGAGCTGAGATTCAAACCCAAGCAGCCTGGTTCCAGAGTTGCAATCTGACTCCCCACTCCCACTCCATGATGCTGTCTTCTGCAGTTCTTCATTCATTCCCCCCCCCCCCCGTACCAGGGATAGAACTCCGGTCCTTGCGCTTGTGCAGCAGGCGATGAAACCACTGAGCTAAATCCCTGGCCCTTATTCATCCCACCTTTAAGTCCTGCTTTGTGCCAGGACTGGCTGGGCACTGGGGTCTGGTAGGCTCTTCATCTGGTAGGCAGTTGGGATACTGTACGTGTGCTGTGTCAGACACGAGGCATGAGGTGGGTAGAGGGGCAGAGGCTGTCCCACATGGGAAGGTCAGGAAAGGCTTTCTCAGTCAGTCTGTCTCAGTCTCCTTGCTTCCTGATCTCGCCTCATGGTCTGTGTGTCTGTCTCTTGCCACTCTCAGGCTCTGGGGGCCCCAGCGCCACAGGAGGTGTGGGTGGGAGGGGTGCTCCTCCAGCCCTCCATGATTGTACAAGCCCAGATGGCAGGAGGCTGGTTGAGTGGGGGCAGGGGTAGCTTCCTTAGTGCCTTCCTCCCCCTCCTCCCACCTTCCCCCTTGGGCCACCAAGTGGCTTTCAGCTGAGGGCCCGAGGGGGTGTCAGTGGGGAAACATGGTACTCTATTGTGAGTATTAGCACAGATGGACCCCTGGACCGTCTGTTGCCTGCTCCTGACAGACAGCATCTGTGTCGGGGGAGGTGGAGAAGCAGGAGGTGCAATGGTTTCTGTTGTATTCATTCTAGGGCTTATCCCCGAAGGGACCCTCAGAAGGCCCCATGTGCTGTGCACAGCCTCTTCTGTGAAGGAACAACCCCCATCCAAGAGGGGGACTTAATGAACATCTCCTTGCCTGAAACCTGGAGAAGTGGATGCCACAGGCACAGTACAGCACGTTTGTCTAACAGCCGGGTTGTAATAGTCCTCCTTCAGACTGACATGGAGGTGGAGACCCCTCAGCTTATGCAGGTGGATTTCCTCCCCACCTCCAAGTGAGAGAACTCCACCAGAGAACTGACATTCAGATCTCAATTTTCTCCTCCTGCTAGGAAGAAAGGCCCTGGGTGCAGTGACGCATGCCTGTAATCCTAGCTACTCAGAAGTTTGAGGCAGGAGGATGACAAGTTTGAGACCAGCCTGGGCAACTTAGTGAGCCCTTATTTCAAGGTAAGAAAAGGACTGAGGTATCCTGGCTCAGTAGTAGAGCCATTGCTTGGCATACACAAAGCCCTAGAGTATTGAAAAAAAAAAAAAGAAATGAAAGAGAAAGAAAGTCAGCCCTAGAGAACCCAAAGTAAGGGTGGGCCCAGAATATGCAATTTCTGTCAAGCCCTTTTTGTGATTTCTAAATCTTGAAATTCCAGAGCTAGAAGGGGCCCAGCCTTCACTTAACAGGTAATGGGGGAAGGCCTGGGGCAGACAGGACACTGGAACCCAAGATTCCTCCCTCAGACTGTTAATTCAGCTGATGGCAGCTCCCAGAGAGCTCAGAGACTAATGCCTTCTCCCTCCTGTATCCCTATGCTATGGAGTGGTGATGCCCTCTGGTGGCCATAAGTCTTGTGTGGGAAATCTTTATTTTATTTTATTTATTTATTTTGGTACCCGGGATCAAACTTGGGTCCTTGCACTTGTGCCGCAGGCAGCGAAACCACTGAGCTAAATCCCCGGCCCTTATTTATTTTTGAGACAAGGTCTTGCTATGTAGTTCAGGCTGGCCTTGAACTATGTAGCCCAAGCTGACCTCAAATGTATGGGAGTCCTCCTGCCTCAGCCTCCTGAGTGCTGGGATTACAAGCATGTGTCACCATGCCCAGCAAATCTTTAAACCAGATCGAAAGGCAGTCTGGTGTCAGACTCCCAGCTCCTGTACCTCCCAAGAGGATCTGTGTTCAGCTGGTCACTGAGTTCTGGAATCACACCTGTCAAACGACAAGGAAGTTGTTCTTGTGATAGAAGCTGCTGCTGCCCTGCTGCAGGTGAAATCCATCAGGGAAAAGGTGGACAGCTGGTGGGCTTCCCTGCACAGTAACCTTCACATGCCAGGCAGTGCTCATGAGGCCCCTAGAGCTCTGCCTTCTCCAGCTCTCCAAGGCTGCCTCCTAAGGCCCAATCTCTTCTCTAGCATCTGTTCTCCTCCCACCTGCTGCAGCCCTTTTAAGCTTGGGGATGGGGAAGTATTTTGTATGCTGCCTATGACTTCATACATCAGGACATCTCCCTGGTACTCCTCCCTCCTGGAAATCCCCCATTGTTGTGACTCTTCAGACCTCTGTACTGTGTATCTTGTTCCCAGCAGGTCTCTCAGAGTGCACTCCAGCTGCTCTGATTGCAGGCACTGGGATGGCAGTTGGCCTGGGTCATGCTTGGACAGTGGGGGCCTAGCTAGTTGATAAGGCCTAAGTAACATCCCTTCTTTCAGGACAAGCTCTTCCCAGATACCCACCCATCAACAGCCTATGTGGGGGAAATGGGGAGAGCTGACTCTTGCCCCCAGAGACCCGCTTAGGCCCTGGGGTCCCATCAGAAAGCAGAGCACCTAAGCTGGGGCTACAGAGGCTCAGACCCCTTTCGAGTCTCACTTCAGTCTCAGGCTCTAACTTGGCCATTTCAGGATCCAGGACTAGGAAGGAGCAGTAGCTCACTGGGGGCTCCTCTCTGAATGCTGCCATTGCTTCTAAGCTGGGGAAGCAGGAGGGGGAGGGCCTGGGTTCAGCTGGGTCTCTGATCTGTCAGGAATGAGGGGCTGGGCCCCCAGTTGCACAACGTTGCTTCTTTCGGGAGGCACAGACAGCTGGTAGGCAGCTGGCTGGGTAGGGAGTGGTAGTTTTTCTTAATGGCTCTGACTGTCCAGCAGTGTCCATGGGAGAGTGTCTGTGTTGGTGCTGGGGCCTTGCCAGGGAGGAATCCAAGAGCAGGATGGATCCACCCCAGCCCAGTGATCTGACAGGTAGATGTGGCAGTTTATTTGGCTATTTGGATGTGTGTCTCTTGGGCTAGTACTGCCCAGGGGCCAGGGCCCATCTTGCCTTTTAGATGGGGATAGCAAAGTCTCTGACTCGAACAGGTTAGAATGGCAGAAGAAAGGGAGGCAAACTAGGTTTTGGTTTTTGTTTTTAAGTGTTCTTAAAGACACACTACTCCTGAGACCTGGAGTATAATCTTCCTGCCTTGTTTCAGCACAGGTACACACAGTGAAGTCAGAAAATGACAGCTCTGAGGGCTGCAGACTTTCTGGGGTTCTTCTTCTTGACAAACGCACCTGCACAGTTGCTTAATCCCTGGTTTCCTCTCCCAGGGGACAACTGCATGCACATTCCTAGACACAGGTGTAAGACCCCAGGCTAAGATGTTCAGACTGAAGGCTCCTCTCTTGCCCCCACCATTTGCATCTGATCATGCCCTAAACCTGTGTGTCCTGCCCACTGCCTCTACCTCTCCTGCCAGCTTTGCCTGCTCCACCACAGCCTCATGTCTACACTGTGATCTTCTAGTTTCCAGAACTATCAGCAGTAAGTTTATATTTTATATTATACAGTGTAAAAAAATTTTTGGAGGAAGCTGGGTGTGGTGGTGCATTCCTATAATCCCAGCACTTGGGAGGCTGAAGCAGGAGGATCACTGCTAGTTTGAGGCCAGTCTGGGCTACACAGCGAGTTCAAGGCCACCCTGAACTACAAACTATGACATTAGCCAAGCGTGGTGGTGCACAACTGTAATCCCAGCACTTGGGAGGCTGAGGCAGAAGGGTTGCCATGAGTTCGAGGCCAGCCTGGGCTTCATAGTAAGTTCAAGGCCAGCCTGAACTACACAGTGAGACCCTGTCTCAACAAAATAAAACCCACCAAACCAAACCCAAAACCTATGATATTTTTCAACTGCCACTGTCTCCACATCAAGAATGACAAATAGGTTTTAACTTATAAGACAGTAAGCATGCTGAGAAAAACTTGGAGACCGACTCGAGGAAACATCACTAGTACAGTCTCACAGTGAGAGGTACCTGTCCCAGGGAAACTGATGGCATTTGCATTTTTGTTCCCCAGGATGAAGTCTTGACTTTTCAGCACTCTAACAGCTCCAAAAGAGTCCCTTCTCAGGCCTTGGCTCCCATGCTGTGGCCACACTGAGCAACTGTGGTTATTTTTGTTTTATTTTTTTGGTGTTTTTTTGGGGGTACCGGGGATCGAACTTGGGGCCTTGTGCTTTTGAGGCAGGCGGCGGAACCACTGAGCTAAATCTCAGCCCCTGGCCCTGTATTTTTTTGAGACAGGGTCTCACTATGCAGTTCAGGCTGGACTTGAACTCACTATGTAGCTCAAGCTGGCCTCGAACTAGCAGTGATCCTCCTGCCTCAGCCTCCTGAGTGCTGGAATTACAGATGTGCACCACCATGCTTGGCCACCTGTGGTTCTTGAATGGCAACACCTTCCGACTAAAGCTTGAATCCTTTCTCCTCAGTCACCAGGCCAGTGCCTGTTTCCTAACCGATGTCAGTTCTCGTGACTCTCCTATGTTCCTACTGCATTCTATCGGTCCCCATCACGGGACTTACATCTCACTCCTACAGTTATCTGCTCACTAGAAATGTGGAGGGCAGGGTTGCGTTCCTTCTTTCCCTAGAAACTGCATCTGTCCATGACACCTGGCTTATTGCTCTGTAATGGGACTTGCCAAAATCTGTCTTATTGTCTGTGTACAAATCTGATCTCCCTAGATTCAAAAGTCCTTGAAGAGCAGGGACTATAGATTGTATCTTTGTGTTCAGCCTACTGTTTTATGCACTAAGGCTGCTCAATGGAGGCTTAAATATAGCGCAGTCTGTCCAACTTTTCCTGAAATCTTCACTATCCCATTAGCCCCAGTCTTTGGCTTCCAAGGAGCATTCTCCAAAGGAGCCAGACTACTTGCCATACTCCCTAAAACCCTTCCTTTCTGGCCATGGGGCATCCAACAATTTATAGGTTGTTTGTTCAAACACTAGCACGGATATTGCTGTGAAGGTATTTTTTGTTATTGTTGTTTTTGGACAGGGTCTTGCTACGGCGATCAGGCCAGCTGTGAACTCATTATGTCATTTTGGCTGGTTTCAAACTTGTGGCAATCTCCTGCCGCAGCCTCCTAAGTGCTGACATACAGGTGTGCGCCACCACACCAGGCTAAGTATGTTTTAAATGTGATGAACATTTAAATCAATAGACATTGAGTAATGCAGAATGCCCTGTGAAGAGGTTTGGTGTGCAGTTCTGGAGGTTTCAGTCCATGAGCTATTAGCTCCATTGTTTTGGGCCTGTCGTGAGGCAGCACATCATGGTGGGAAGCAAGAGAAAGGAAGGGACACGGTCCCATAACACCCTTCGGGGGCAGTCCCCGACCATGACTAAAGGTTTCCACAAGGCTCTTTAGCTCCATCACCTCCCAATAGCACCTCAGGTGGGGACCAAATTTTTAACACGTGGAACTTTGGGGGACACTTATCTAAAACACACCACCCCTATAATATGGCTGGGTTTCATCTAATCCATTAATCAACTCAAGGCCTTGAGAAAGAAATGCCTTCCAGAGGGATTCTGCCTTCAGACTTCTGACTGCAACATTAATTCTTTCCTGGGTCAATAGCCTGCTGGCCTGTCTTGCAGATAGCAGACTTGCCAGCCCCCACAATCAGGAGTAAATTCCTTACAATAAATGTTTCCCTTCTTGGTCCTGTTTCTCTAGAGAACCAGAACACCATTCCTGGCTTGATCCAAAGCTCCCCCCGCCGACCTTTGTGATGCATCCCACTTGTGTCCCCAAGTCAGTAACTGGAACTCCACTGCTCTTGATTTTTGTTTTGATTGTGTTTAGCAAGTGTACTCTCAGGACTATAAAGATAAGACATATGGCAGAAGTCAGAAATTTAAGAAGTGTGAAACAAAGCCCCAAGAGATATAGAATTCAAATGAATTCAGGTCTTCTGTGTCACAGGCCTTATAAATGTGAGAAACAGCAATTTTTGAGGGTATAGGAAGGGCACCAGAATGCTTGCAATTAAGGCTTTCAAAATAGTCAAACGGAACCAAAATCTGTGCCTAGTGAATTTTAGGTCCATGCCAGGGCAAGGTGACTTACTGGCAGGATGGCTGCAAGGGACTTCATTTGTGTTGGACTGCAATTCACTACAAACCACTCTGCTTTCCTTCTGAACAGGTAAACAGATCAAAGACGTGTGGCAGGCACAGTATCTCAGCAAAGGTCCTGAGCTTCTGTTATTATCTTGGTTGAGAGAATTATGACCAGGACACAGCAATTAGCAGCTGACTGGGTTAGTGGGCTATGTGTCAAACTTACAGCAAACTTCTAGAGGAAAGTTACTTGACTTTCCCTAGGACAACAGTCTGGAGAACAAGGGGGAACTCTGGGTGATAATCCAGGGTTAAAAACAGTGACAGGCTGGAGTAATGGGCAGGTTCTACAATGCAAATTGCTAAGATAAAAATGTAAGATCCTACACTTGAGTTCAAGATACCAAGTGCCTGTGTAAAGAATTGAGGGAGAAGGTGGCTGAATTTTCCTCCACCCAAGATATGCCACAGTCCTGGGATGTCCTTCAGGTATCAAGCACAACATAGGTTCTTGTTCTAGTCTGTCAATTAATACCTGGATGGAATGCAATGCACCCTTCCCCGGCTGGGCTCTGGCCAGCTTCAGAATTGCGCAGCAGGCCTGAGTGAAGAACTAGAGCCAAAGAGGCAGAAAAGTGTAGTGGCTAAGGGACTGGGTTTTGGGGCAACGTCCTGGACCCAAAATCTTTCACCTATGAGCTGCATCTTGGGTACACTGACTTCCCTAATCTGTGATAATAATGCCCACTTCAATGGTTGAGGATGAAAGCAGTTAATATATGTAAAGCAAATTTTGTCACACTGCTCAGTGCATAGTAAGTTTTCAGTAAGTATTTGCTGATGTTAACTGATTATGATACCTGCTTTCAAATGTTTTGAGGGAGCTTATGTGGAAGAAAGAGTAACTGCTCTGAACACCCTGCAAATGGCACTTGGAGGGTATCCAACCGTTTCTACAGGGCAGCAGTCTGTGGTAGAGCACTTGGCAGGGACACTGCAGGAGGACCAGTGCCTGGAGGACAGTGGTCAAAATAACCTTTAGGGTCCCATTTAAACTGGACACTATGCTCCTAAAATTTCTATTTTGGATCCCTTCTGCCTAGTGGTATAGGACATCTATACCCTACTCACACTCTGAAAATACCAGTGAAACCATCCAAGATTCTCACCTCAGTCACCTAAGCAGCCCACAATTCACAATTATACTCCAACGTAGGGGGAAAAAGGCAAAGCTGGAGAGGGCTGTTAGGTTGCCTTTGGGACCTGGTGGCATGTGACTAACCAGGATTAAGATCCTCTTTTGTAGAGATAAAAATGCCAAAAGGCAAAGGCAAATACAAGAATGCAAGCTTCTTCTGCTCCCTTACACACCAGGCCCCTTCTATGAAACAGAGGAAGTCTCAGGAAGATTTATGATGTCCAGATCAATACCCCTTCTGTGATCAGCATTAACGGATGTGTCAGGCCCAGGCAGGAGGAAGGTGGAAACACTACCTCCAGGCTGCCTGCCCCATTCCCAACACCCCCGAGAAGTGGGTGGTCATTCTCCAAATGGAGGACAGATGGCACTGGAAAAGGTCTTTGAATAAAACTTTTAATAATGTACAGCAGAAATCGGACAGGCTCATTCTTATATTAAAACAAAAGATTTCCTATATTACAATTTATTTACATTTGCATACTGAAGAGGTAAAGTGTCTAAGTGGCTATTTTACAGTCCTTTCTAATAAAATGTACAAAACAAACAGAAGTACCGAGAATGCTGTTCAGGGGCCTGATGGTGACATATGAACGGGCTTAGACTTGGTCTGTGAATCCAGAGGTGCAGGTGGCCCTATGGATCAGGATTAGTTAGCCTTAGGGAGCCACAAACACAGCTTCAGCTTTTCCCCAGCTCCTGCTTAGTGTTGAAGAGTGGCAGGGGTGGGCATGGGAGTTTCCCCCCAAACTTCTTAGTCTTCCCCAGAGGTATAGGAGCTGGACTGTGTGTGGTGAGGATACAAAGGTGTATGGTGAGGACAAAAGGGCCCCCAGGGAGTGGGCCAGTGGCTTGGAGTGCTGGATGGACACATGCTGGCAGATCCCAGAGGCTAGTTGTGACCCAGAGTCCAGGAGTCTAAGTTCCATCTTCACCTGTAACTGCCAAGGTTCTGCTGCAAGGCAGTAAGTGGGAGGTCAGCAGGGGTGGGTAAAGAAGGTCCCCTAAAGACACAACTGGTATTCAAGGGAAATGAACCAGTGCCCAGTAAATTGGCCCAAAGGATTAGAGGAAGATCCCCTTTAATGCAAGGAAAGGCGCAATACATCAGGAAAATAAATAGGCCAGATGCATGGGGAGACCAAGGGAATGGAGGGCTCTCCCTCCTCCCCAGGCCTTGGCAGAGAACTGCCGGGCTCGGCTGCACTAAGGCTGTATACATAATGTGCCTTCCCCATGGTAGGAAGGGGGTCAGAATGAATACAGTGCTTTGCGTTCTCACCTGTGGTTCTAAACCCAGGCCTCACCATCCATGAGTAGTCTCTTTGTGAGGGGAGATATGGGGAGCCCTAGTGGTCTTATTTAAGAGCAATAATTCCAGGTTCCAAGGCTCTCAGAAGCAACCACAAAAACGTCTGGTCTCAAAGTAGGCACCCATGTAATTGATTTAGCTCCTTCAGTGCTCCCAGAGTAGGACCCAACCCAGTCTAGTTTGAAGGGTTCCCAGGCCCAGCCAGTGCCAGGCACCCAGCAGGCACATGACATGCGTTTGCTGAGCAAAGGCCTGGAGAATACAACCAGCTGGGGACTGCACAAAAGGCTAGGGTGCTCCGGTAACAGAGGTTGGGGACAGAGGGCAAGAGAGACAGAGCCTCCAGGGCAAAGAGGAAATCTCACTGCTGAGTGGGAACAGGCTCAGATATAACAACAATTTCCAGTGTGATTGAGCTATGTGCATTCAATTGGAGAATTTTCTTTTTTTGTGGTTGTTTTTTAAAAGGATTTCTTTAAAAACAAATAGACTGAGAGGTAATCACATAGAGATGGTTTTCCTTTTATAAAAACAACATAAAAAAGTTAAAATCCAGACCCTCCCAATTAAAAAAAAAAAATCAAACCACTCCAGTTAGAAGTTATGGCTTCAAAGTTATTATATACCTAAGATATGCTGACCAAATCACCACCGACAACCGTGCCTCTAGACTTCATTAAATACTCTACTTAGGTTAAATAACATGTTCGGCTCAGGCTGTTCCCTTAGTAGGACCCCTGAAGTGGATGCAAATCTCTCATCTTCCCTCCACCCTGATCAGATAATCCAGTAAAAGGCCCATGCAGATGCCTCCCTCCCACCCTGACTCCCTCTCCACTCCTTGTCCCCACCCCAAACCCACCACCACCAAAAATATACACCACAGTGTGCAGAATCTGGGAGGAGACGGGCAGATGTGACATTCCAATCTGAGTCCCAAGATCTGGCTTCAGATTCTCTGGCCCTTCCTGGATGCTGTTGAGGAGGATACCCTTGGGCTGGCTCATTTCCCACGGTCAATGGTGACACTGCAACACTCAACATTTCTGCCAAGATTCTTTTCCTGGCCATCCCTCTACCCCCAATCCTTACATTTTGACCCAAAAGTCTCTTCTGCTATGGACACCTGGGCCAGCTTTGGTTCCACAGTCCGAAATGGAGGCGAGCTATGCTAACAGTGGGTGGGCAGAGCAGCCTGTAGGAAGGAGTACCACCATGGCAGGGGGTTTGGGGGCCTCCAAGAAAGGGCACCAGGGAAACTAGATGCTGCTCTCTATGAACAGAGAGGCACCGGCACGTAGAGACGGCATGAACAACCACACCCTCGGCCTGC
Source organism: Heterocephalus glaber (assembly GCF_000247695.1). The sequence continues at coordinate 333,958 of NW_004624816.1, forward strand.
ACATGCACAGAAAGCTCAAGCAGGTAAGTGCACACCTACAGACACACCTACAGACACACACACACACACATACACACACACGTGTAGGGGCATGGCACGAACCAGGCACAACAGGGAACACACCTCGGCACATGCACACAGAACTGGACAGACAGGTGGCAGGTTCTGTTTCCACTGGCAGACCCTCCAGGTACCCTCCGGAGGAGGGAGCACGTGGCTCAGAGCTGCCTATGAGAGGCTGTACGTTTTGTTCCTCTGGACCCCCTTGGTGTACCATGGCTGGTCCCTGGGGGAAAACTCTCAGTGCTGCTCAGCACTGGCAACAACTTGGCTCCTCCTGGCCCCTCCCAAGCCATTCTTTCACCACTCCTGGCTCTGTGCCAGATGCACCGGGTTTTGCAGACTTCCTACTGCAACCAGTTTGAGTTGTGGCATTGAGTTCTCCACACAATTCGCTCTCAGAGTCTCCATGCCAGCAGGAGGTAAATAGAAAAGGTGTCTGTCTCAAACCCAACATGGGAGTGAGCGAGTCTCCCGGGCTCTGTCCCTCTTTCCGGCCAGGGCTCTGGCCACAGAGGGCTGGGCAGAAACGAGAGGTAGGCCTCCATTGTACGCTCAACACGGCAGCTGCATGTAGTTCTCGCTGCCCAGGATTGCGTGCAGGGCAGAGGGAGCAGGTTAGATCTTCACATCTTCCTGCACGCTGAGCTGTGAGAGGGTTTTCTTGATGCGCAGTGCAGTCAGGCGGGCCGCGCCATTGGCATACCAGCACTCCCGCATCATCTTCCCCATCACCCGTAATGCCTGCACAGAGAGACCCAGCCTGTCAACTTGACTGAACAGAGAAGCCTTTCTGAACCCTGCTGCCCACCTAAAATGCTCAGTCTGTCAGAATACCCCTTTCCCCTGAAATATGTTGCCAACTCTTTCTTCCTTAAAGGACAGGCTCGGCAGAAGAAAGAGACTACCGCAAGTAAAGACCAGCTCTTCCAGCCTTACTTTCAAGTAAACCTAACCTGAGCTGCCCAAGGAACACTTTGGGAAATGTTGCTTTATTGTGCAATGAGAAAGCACTTCGATGCTAAAATGTGAGCTGAGTGATTTTGTTTTTAGTGCGCAAATGCCCTCTAGTGGTTTCATTCTGGTTTTGGGGGTACTGGGGATCAAACTCAGGACCTTGCAAGGGCGGCGCCACTTAGCTAAATCCCTGGCCCTCAGTGCTTACATTCTTTAAAGGCAGCGATGACCTTCCTCATCCTATTATGAGTACACTGGGGGATCCAACGTACGGCACAGTGACCAGAGTTAATACTGCACCACACACCTGAGATGTGCTGAGTAGACTGACTGTTTTGTGGTGTGAAGAATCGAACCCAGGGCCTCATGCATGCTAGGCAAGTACTCTACCACTAACCTACACCCCCAGCCCAAGAGATCTTAAATGTTCTCACAACACACAACAAAAGGTAACTAGTTGTGCTATCTAACTTGATTGCATTAACTAATTTGATTGTGGCAGTCCTTTCATAATATATGTGGATAACAAATGAGCATGTGACTGACGTAATTATTTTGTCAGTTATACTCCAAATAAATCTGGGTAAATAGGGCCGGGGATTTAGCTCAGTGGTTCCGCCTCCTGCATCGCAAGCATAAGGTCCCAAGTTCGATCCCCGGTACCAAAACAAACCCTGGGTAAATAAATGAATAGAAAAGGAGGGCTATGGATGAAAAGGCAGCCACGTGCACTCAGCTAAGCAAACTTTGTTTCTCTGAAGACTCAGACGCCTGAGCCCCATGTTAGGAACCTATGCTATAAACCTGTGCTCAATTCAACTATGTCCAACAAACATCCCTCCCACTTTATCTGTCCTAAATTCAAATTCTATTTCCTAACCCCAAGCCCTTCGCACATCAACCTCATCCCTTGTGCGTCCCTAGAAAGGTCACTTCCTCCGATGCATCCCGCCCCTGCTACATCAAGTCTAAAGGCTTCTCATGTGATGTCTCTCCTTAACTCTCCTACACAGTGCAGCTCACCTGGGTGGCTAGGCAGACAGATCTACTTTTTGTTTCTGTCTCTTGTTGACTACTCCCCTTATCTGTGTCCTAGATACTAGGCTGTCCCTCCACCTGATAATGACCAAGTCAAATGATTGTAGCCACAGAAGACCCAGTATGTAATAGCATAGAAAAACTACAGAGTGTCCCTTATCTGAAATGCTCAGGTCCAGAAATGTTACAGATTTGGGCACTTCCATGTTTTAGAATATTTGTGCACAGATAATGTTACATCCTGGGGATGTGAACCAAATCTAAACACAAAATGCACTTCTGTTTCACATCTACCTGCCTTACACACACAGCCTGAAGGTATTTATACGTATTTTTTAGTATACCTCTATTTTGACTGTAACCTATACATTTTGACTGTTACATGAGGTTAGCTGTGAAATTTTCCATTTGTGGTATCCTTTGATGTTCAAAGTTTCAAATTAGAGAGGCACCCAAGGGGTGCACCTGGGAGTTGGTCCCATTTTTGAAAAATCTTTTCTTTTTCTTTCTTTTTTTTGGTATCGGGGATCGAACTCGGGATCTTGCCACTTGTGAGGCAGGCAGTGGAACCACTGAGCTAAATCCCCGGCCCTGAAAAACCTTTTCTAAGGCAGAGAAGTCAAACAGACGGGAAGAGTCACAGGAGGCAAGGAAGCACCCTACCTCATAACTCTGCCACCAGTTGGGGATGTTGGGACGTAGCTTCTGGTCACAGACAACCTTTCGCATTTCCTCAATGGAAGGGTCAGAGGGCACTAAGTCATAATATGGAAGCTGATATTCTTCATGGACCCCTGGGAGAAAAGAAAATACATATCTGAGTTACTGACAGAAGGAAGGAGAGATTAATCCAAAACCAATGGCAACACCACACTGTGATCTGTAGATGCCAATTCCCACTAGGGCTCCTTGAAGCAGGTCATTGTTTCTCACGGGACAAGAAGTACAAAAGAGTAGAGCTTGTGTACAGGTGTGTACTACTGCAGTACACACCTGAAGTCCTAGCGTTCAGGAGGCTAAGGCAGGAAGACTGAGCTCAGGAGTTTAGGGCCAGCCTGAGCAACATAGGGGATCCTGTCTCAAAAGGAAGCAAGGACAGATAGATGGACTGATGGAAGGAAGGGAAAAAGAACATTTTAAAAGAAAAAAAAAAACAAAACAGAGAGAGAAAGAAATACACAAGAGTAGCCAGGACAGGGACATCTTTTCCATACCAAAAAAATATGGAAATGATCAAAGACTATTGGGGTTTCTTCAAAAGGCACTAAGTTGAAAGGCCCTGACTAGACAAAAATGAGAACATTTAATAAGACTAATGCATGTGACAGAAACAATTATTTTAAGGTCCAACATTTCATACACACACACAACTTTTTTTTGGCAGTACTGGGGCCTGAACCAGGGCCTTCACTCTAAGCTATATCCTCAGCCCATTTTTCAATTTTTTATTTTGAGATGGGGGCAGGGTTTCGATAAACTGCCAAGTTGTCCAGACTGGGCATAAACTTTCAATCTTCCTGCTTCAGCCTCTCAAAGAGCTGGGATTACGGGCCTGCAACAGCACCGCTATTTATATATGTATGTATCTATTTATTTATTGAGACAGGGTCTTGCTGTGTAGTGCAGGCTAATTCTGAACTCATTGTATAGCCCAGGCTGGTCTCAAACTCGTGGTGATCCTCCTGCCTTAGCCTCCCGAATGCTGCAATTGCAGGTGTGGGCCACCACACCTGGGTCTCTTTTTTTTTTTGAGACAGGGTCTAAGTACTTTAGGCTGGTCTTGAACTCACTTCATAATTCAGGCTAGCCTTAAATTCACTCGATCGTCCTGCCTCAGCCTCCTGGGATTAAAGGTGTGTGTTACAGTACCCACCTTTTACAATGATTCTTAAAAAAGAAAACTCACCTTTGCAAGAATGAACTCATTATTTTGAAAAAATGATACATAAATGAAAAGAATGAAGTATTTTTCCTGCCTTTCCTATTCAAGCTATACATCATGGTAACCAAATAATTAGGGGAAGTTACACATTATAGAAGAATTTGAATTTGGACAATGATCACCCTGGCTGTCAACATCACAAAAGGAGAGATGACTGACATTGAGTATCTTGTAATGGAAGAGTAGTACCTACGAAAGGCTTTTGGAAAAAAAGAGAAAATACCCTGATATGATTTTTTTTTTTGGTACCAGGGATCAAACTCAGGACCTTGCGCTTGCAAGGCAGGCAGCGGAACCACTGAGCTAAATCCCTGGCACCCAGATATGATTTTAACTGCTAGATCTAACTACCAATTCACAGGAAATGGCAGGAACAACATTTGTGAACTCAATGGAATGCAGTGAAATTTAGCTTCGGAAGCTTTTCAATTGACTTGGATTCTCCTATAAAATTAGAAGAAAAAAATGCAGTAGGAACTCGCACACAAGATGTAAGAGTTGTATCAATCAAGTGCAAAACTGGATCATATTTGGGCCCTGACTTAGTAAACAGTTGAGAAAAATTAGGAGATAATGGGGGAAATCTCAACACTGATTAGATGTTAAACATATTAAAAATTAATGTTCATGATTCTCTTTTCTTTTGAGCCCTTGGGATCAAACCCCTGAGCTACATCCCCAGTCTAATGTTTATTTTTTAGTGTGGCAAAACATTTTAAGTCCTGTTAGAGCTACAAACCAAAAGAATTCCAAAATAAAAAGTTAACTTAAAAGATCCAATGTACTCTTTTTGTGTCTTTTTCCAGAAACCACCCTGCTGTCTTGAACTAATGGGGAAGAGTCTGACTTGGTAATTACCTAAAGGGTAGTTAAGACCTTAAGGCCCAGCCTCAGCCTGCTGGAGTTTGAATTCTAGTTTACTAGATATATGTCCTTGGACAAATTACCTAACCTCCCTCTGAACTTGTATTCTTTATCTATAAAATGAAGACAATTACAGTACCAACCTTCATAAGTTTGTAGTGAAGATTAAATGTATTTATATATAGCAAGTGGTGGACACCTATAAATATAGGTACAGTGGTACCTTGGTCTATGAACACGACCGTGGCCATCTTCCCCAGAATTGTGGAACAAATTAAGTTTGTGAACCAAGGTACCACTGTATTTTTTCTTAGCTCTAATTTCTGTGAAAGAAATGAACTTGACAGTTGAAGACCTGTGCGACCAGTTTTCTCAATCTGTTTTATCTGTATACACTAGTCAAAAATGTAAGATGTACAACTCCATGAATACTTGAGGACTTCCTCCATTATTTGAATCTCACCAAACATATCCCAAATGGAAACAGGTGGCAACAGACAAAAGGGTTCTGCTGGAAGACTCACCTGTTTGTTGTGCCCCTCCCTGCTCTCCGCAGGGCATAGAACCCTGGGCCTTGCACATTTAAGGCAAATGCCCTACTACTGAGCTACCCTCCCAGTTCTACCAGTTATTTTTATTTATTTTTTGGTACCGGGGATCGAACTCGGGTCCTTGTGCTTGTGAGGCAGGTGGCGGAACCACTGAGCTAAATCTCTGGCCCTCTACCAGTTATTTTTAATTCAATCACTTTCACTGCACTGGGATTTCTTTCATTAGAGAAATGGCTCTAGAGGTTATTGAACTTGATCATTTAGCAGAATACTAGAGATCATCAAATACAGATATCAGCTGATGATAAAAAGTGTTTTCTGCTAAATCTGATACTATATTTTACTGGATTCTGACACAAATAAGCAATTGCAAATGACAAAGTTTGTTTCTTTCCTTCTCAGACAGGGTCTTGCTATGTAGCCTAGGCTGGCCTTAAACCTATGGTGCTCCCTCTGTCTCAGCCTCCTGAGTGCTGGGTTTAAAGATGTGTGTCACCACGCCTGGCCATCACAAAGATCTTTAAAAAAAGATTATGGAAGAAAAAAACTCTTTTTGAAAAAATTTAAGTAATTCTGCAAATTTAGAAATTACAACTATTATTGCAAGGATCAAACACCATGTTCTCTAGGAACATGGCTTGAGAGCCAGTGTGTCAGGACATACTACCTCTGATTTAAGGAGATACTTGTATTAACCTTAGGCTATTTAAACCCAGGGTGCTGCCAACCTTTATGACCTAATAATAAAGTCAATGTGTTAGCCAAATGAGCCTCCAGAATGATTACTGAAAAGCAAAACATATTCAACCAGCTGGCCCAAGAGTCAACACACCCCAGCAGGATTCTACATCCTTGATGAAAACCTTAAGAGTGACTGGCTCTTGCATTAGGCATTTGCCGGGTTGAGAAAAGGGGCCTGTAAAATACCAGCACCCTCAGGTGAACTATCATGCTGGAATTGGACCAAGAGAAGATAAAAAACAAAGGTACCTCCAGAATTGCACCTTCGAGCAATCTCCCAATATACCAGCCCGAGGGCATAAATATCAGCACATTTAAAGGAGTCGAAGTGTTTCATGTTAATGGTTTCATCAAGTACTTCAGGAGCCATGTATCTGCAGCAACAAAGAAAAAAGTTACAGATAAACCATCATGACTGCTCTCTTTTAATCAAAGGACTGATTCCAGGGCCATCTGAATGTGGGAGTATTATCCCAATATGGTATCCTGGGGAGAAGTGAGCACTTCTCTTCATGTTTTGGATTTGAATCTTAAATAATTCAGAATAGATCTGGCAATATTAGGGTACTCTTTTTTTTTTTTTGGTACCAGGGATCAAATTTGGGTCCTTCTGCTTGCAAGGCAGGCGGCGGAACCACTGAGCTAAATCCCTGGCAGGGTACTCTTAAGTGTATATTTGTTTTTTAACCATTAAGAGACTGTCTTTTTTCTTTCTTTCTTTCTTTTTTGGTATTGGGGATCAAACTCGGTTCCTTGTGCTTTCAAGAGACTGTCTTGATCTCTTGGGCCACACAGTACATAGTATCTGGTTACTACTGAAGTCTTCACTTTATTCAATGTAGCCATAGTGATGAACTGAGCTTAAATGTCCTTCTAAACTTCTTTTGTTATTTTATCTGATTGCAGAAAGGTGAAAATCCTATAGGTGATCAAAGTCACCCTTAGTGATTGAGTAGTAATTACGAATAACTACTATTACTCAAGCTACACCCACCCCTAATAAATGAGGATTATCTCAGCCCTAGACCTTAGGCCCTGGGTAGCTGCAATCATTCAGGGTTAGGACAAAAACAGCAACACAATTCAATGAAATTCACTTATATTCAGCACACTGTAAAGCCCCTCTTCTGTCTTACTGAAAGACAGTCCCACTTTTAACTCATGAAGTCAACCACAATTCTTTTTTTTTCGAGGTGGTACTGTGGATGGTACCGAGAGCCTTTACAATGGCATCTCCAGCCCTTTTTATTTTTTGGAGAGGATCTTACAAAGTTGCCCAGACTAGGCTTGAACCTGACATTCTCCTTCCTTAGCCTCCCAAGTAGCTAGGATTACAGGCATGTGCCACCAAACCTGGAAACTTTTTTTTTGTACAGGGGATAGAACTCAGAACCTTGCGCTTGAGAGGCAGGTATGATGCCACTGAGCTAAATTCCCAGCCCTGGAAACTCCTTTTTATTTCAATGCTCAATGAAGTACGAAACAGGCCCATAATCCTTGAGGGCACTCCAATCCACACCCAAGATCAGTTCTGTTCAGGTTTGGCAAACTTGCTCTATATCCAAAATAGAACACATTCCCTGTCTCCTCACATCTCTGCACAAGCCACCCCTTTGGACTGCAGTATTTCCTCTCCTCTCTTAGCCAACCCTCATGCCTACCTCTCTCCAAATCCTGCTCCAGATTCTTTCTCCAATTTCCCACTACCCCTAATCCACCAAAACCTGTGTACATACAGCGAAGCCATGTTTTTGGCATTTGTATCTGTTAGATGTAACCTATAGCTTTTCAGTGTGAGAAGCAAGGCCCAAGAGAGCAAGAAACCACACCTTATCCTGTACATATTTAAAAAGCACACATGCAATACTCAGCACCTGCTGTTGAGTAAGGGCAAAAGCCTAGGGCATTCCTACCGTTTGGTTCCCACCCTCTGATTTGGAGCAATGTCAATGGTGTCAGTGACTGCATCATGGCGAACTGCCAGGCCCAGGTCTGCGATGGCGCACATGCCGTTTTTCTTCACCAGGATATTCTTTGATTTTAAATCTCGATGAGCAATTCCAGGCTTCCCTGGCAGAGGAAAAAAATCAGAGATCTTTAAAGAAAGATGCTGTAAATTTTAAAAGCAGACACTGAAGCCAAGACTATGAATCTGAGTCCTGGCTTTGTCTCCTGCTGACCAAGTGATCCCCTGTGTATCTCAGTCTTTTTATCCACAAAATCAGAAGGGAAATGTTGTGCAAAGTAAATGCTCCATGTAGGTAAGTAAAGACTTTAGAAGAACATGAGTACTAGCTAACATTACTTAACATTACTATTACCACTTGCCCACCCAGAACAGCTCTGATATAAACGGCTAAGGAATTCAAAGAAAGCTCTTGTTCTTGCAGTGGCTGGCCCTGAAGATGTGGACTGCTAGCATCAGCACATAGGTTAAAACAGAATCCGACTGTCTTAGGTGGTCTCCCATTGTGCCCACCAAGAGCTGTTGTCCTGGTCAAACAGGCATCAGGGATCACACTTGCCACTGTGGCAAGATCCAGGATGTCTCTAAGAGCCAACATTGGAGTCAATAAGCAGCAAGGCTCCAGGTCTTCTTCCTCTAAGAAAACCTCCTGAGACTAGCACAGCCAGTTTCTCACCAAAATGTATTCTGGAAGTCAGCTGCCCTCAACAACAAATGTGTGAAATGACTAAACTGAGGCTCTTGTTGCAGTGGCTTATTTTTTCGGTTCCATTTTTTTTACATGCCTGCTGTGGGGATCTGAGATGATTACTCCTTAACAAACAGTGATGTCACAGCAATGACAAATAACTACACACTGACCTTACAGACTTCTCCTGAGGGAGTTCTAAAGACAGTGATGGGGAGAGTGCCCTGTACATCTTTGGTTCTCAAACAGCTCAAACCTCTTTCTCTTGTATGAAACTGCAGTTCCTGAGGTCCAGCCCTGACTTTCTCAGTGACAAGGTGTAGGAACAAAATTAGGATGCATAGCCATTTACTCTACCTAACTTCCCTGCTCCTTGGCAAGGCTACTCACCTTGGGTGCCCACGATCTCCATATGCAGGTGTGCCAACCCACTGGCAGCAGACAGAGCCAGCTTAATCATTCCCTCGATGGTTACTGTGTAGCGATTAAGATAATCAAACAGGGAACCATGTTCATGGTAGTCAGAGACAAGCCACAGCTGTGTCCAGGTGCCATTATCTGCAGAGAACAGAGATGTGTCCCAGAAAAGGCATTAACTATCAGCAATGAGGAAGAACATCTACAACATAAGACCCAGTCACTCACCTGAATTTACAGTTCTCACCTCCTCACTTCCTAAGGACCTTCCCCCCTCTCATCTACAGTGGTCTGCAGTTCTAGGCTCCAGTGAGGACACAGCACTTCTTTTCTAGGCCTGCTCCCTTGTTTCTTTTAGGTGGGCTGTGGAATTCTGAACCGCATTCCATTCTTCTGCCACATTTGAAACGTGAGGTGTTTAGGAATGAGAAAGCATATGCTTAGGGAAAGTTACGAGGTATCAGTTTTGTTGCAACACTGCTTCTGACCCTAACAAGACTTGTTCACCTATGTTCAAACCACAGCAGGCCACACCCGTCATAGCCAAGGAAAGCCTAAGTCTTCCTGAGCTCCAGTGACACTTGGAACACAGCCCAGTCACAGCACCTGTCTCATCTGTAATGTTTCTTTTCAGTCAGTCTGTTCTCATCAGGCTAGGAGCTCTATGAGAGCAGGCAAGATCTCCTTTATGTATTACTGCATTCCAGGCCAAAAAATGCTTTTCAGTGCATGAAGAGTCTATTTCCAAGTATTACCAGAGAGGCCATCTTACCCAGAACAATGGAAGGTGGGTAGCATACACTTTATTTTTTCTCTTTTATACATGAGGCAGCGGGACAGAGTAGGGAAGAGGGAAGCAGGAAAGGAGAAAAAGAAAATATTAAAGCCAGTAATCTAATTAAGCTATGCTGCTATCACTAGGAAGACTGGAAATTGGACTGAGTTCCTAAATTCCAGGCTGATGCTGGTTCCAGGGCACCATACTAAATATATCATGGTAAAAAGGCAACAATGAAGGAGCCCAATTTTTCTCCTTCCCTGACCCTAATGTGGGTTTCCATAGCCAGATCCCTACTTACATAAGCTGCTAGAATCAATAAAAGGAGTGGCTGCTAGAAATCCATAAGACTTGGCTTCTCTTATCACAAGGAGCCCACCCAACCCGCCACCGTCCATACTCCAAGTAGCTGCCAAATCCTGAGGAGCCCGTTAATAAGTTATAAGGGAACACACCTTTTTGGGTTTGTTTGTTTGTTTTTTTGAGGCAGGGTCTCCTTTTGTAGTTCAGGCTGGCCCTGAACTCACTACATAGCCCAGGCTGGCCTTGAACTCCCAGTGATCCTCCTGCCTCAGCCTCCCGAGTGCTGGGATCAAAGGCGTGCACCACCACACCCGGCAGCACCTATTTGTTTTGATGCTTTCAAATGCATGATTTAAATTTTATAAAAAGGTGACGCTGCTTTAAAGAGGAGCAGCTAGGCAGGCACAGTGGCATACACCTGTAATCCCAGCACTTGGGAGGCTGAGGCAGGAGGACTGCTGTGAGTTCAAGGCCGGCCTAAACTACAGATCGAGACCTTGTCTTAAAAAAATAACAGAAAAGAAAGGAAGAAAGAAAGAGAGGAGCAGCTTACTCGGAGTAAAACACTCTTACCCTCCTTCCTCCTTGTACAAAAGTTCAAGACTCTTCAGTTGGGGGAGCTGAGGCCATCACCAGCCCCCACAGCAATGTGAGGAATGAGCAGTCACTGTTGTTTTAGGAACGAAAAACGAATACTTAGGATCTTCTGCAGGCTCTGCAGACACTAACATCTGAGTCATTGAGCCATGGAGCAAACTGTTTCACAATTGCCAGAGACGCTTCTAAACTGTGAATTCAATCCCATCAGGGTCCTCTCTGCACTCCAAGTGGGCTACCTGTCACCTGTCTGCCCCCCCTCCTCCTGGGGGCTCTGTGAAGGCAGGAACTGTGTCTTGTTTTCACAGGTGAGGATCCTAGCAACCGCAAAGGTTCTGGCCCACAGTGGTCAACAGATGCTACTGAGTTAATGAATGACATTCCAATTACAACCATTATCTTCAGGAATAAAATACAATCCTCTCAAAAAGGCCCATCATTACCTGGCCTCTGCCTGCCTTTCCATCCGTCTTCTGCCAGGATCCAGCCATCCCAAGCTACCTGCAGGGTCTACACCTCACTTTTCCACATGGCTGCAAGGCCCTTCCCAATGACTTTTCTTCCAGATCAATTTGTGCCACCTTGGTCTCAATGAGGCCCAGGTGTAACCTACTCCTAATTAGAAGAGGAGCCTGTGGGGCCGGGGATGTAGCTCAGAGGTTCTTCCGCCTGCCTCGAAAGTGCAAGGTCCCGAGTTTGATCCCAGCTACCAAAAAAAAAAAAGAGCCTGTGCTTGCCTCCTAAACTAACGGGCCATTAGTTCACTAGTCAGTGAGGTCCTCAAAACAGGCAAGTGCCTAGACACACAATTTAGAGAAACTCAAACTTTTAGCAAGAAAAGAGGGAAGAGGGAAAAGATAAGAGACTTCAGGTATGGATATGCCAGCCCCAAAACTGAGTCCAATGGCTAGTGACACTCTGGAGCTAGGCAAGTCCTCATTCTCCCATGCCTGCTCCACTTACAAGTGTATATAATGCCAGTCATGCCACAGAAAGTGAACTACATGCTTTTCCATAGTTGTCCTTTTTTGGCAGAGATGAGGCCACAATTTCTCTCGACTAATTTTTTTTTTGTACCTGGGATCAAACTCGGGTCCTTGCATTTGCGAGGCAGGTGGTGGAACCACTGAGCTAAATCTCTGGCCCCATAATTTCTCATTCTAGCAATTTTCAAAATAGCCCAGGCATGGTGGCCTGAAATCCCAGCACTCAGGAGGCTGAGGCAGGAGGATCATTGTGAATCTGAGGCCAGCCTGGGCTACAGTGATACCTTGTCTCAAAAACCAAAACCCAACCCAACCCACCCCAACCCAAAAATCCCAAATGAACAAAAATCCAAACTTTACTGGAGCCCCTACAGGGACTACACTGGTGGTGGACTTGGGAAAGTGTCAGGGAAGAGAACGGAGCAGGTAGGATAAAGATGTGTTTCTTGATTACCTGCATAATAAACTGGGTTTCCATGTAAGTTTTTCATGGAATAAAGGTTCCACAACTTACGAGGAATTTGAAAACTATGACTTCACAGAGACTTTTTCTATGGGTAAAAACCATGAAGGCAAACAAGAGCTGTGCATCACATAGCAGTTCAGTTTCTCCAGTCATCCCTCCACCTGAAAGTGCTTTTGGCTTTATATACAGACCCAGCCTTTACCTTTATTGTCAGCAGCAATAAATCCAAGGATGTTTTCATGGCGTAGCATAACTGTCTGGTATATCTCTGCTTCCCGGAACCAAGATCGTTCTTCACGAGAAGAGAAAATTTTCACGGCGACATCGCCACCCCTCCAGCGGCCACGCCACACTTCCCCAAACCGGCCCTTGCCAATAATCTCCTGTAATACAATGGTTCGGGCCACCGTGCGCTGGACGAAAAGGGGTAACCCTACGGACCAAAGAACAGAAAGAAAACTGACAATGCAAATTTGCTAAATTTTGGAACTCCTACATTTACAGCTGCACTGGAAAGGCTCCCAACCAAGTGTCTGCACTGTGCCCTAGGCCACTAACCGTGGAGAGCTGCAGCGGCCCCTGCAGTCCTCTAGGGAATCCACCGGCAAGCTGAGCCGGGCAGCAACTGGGAGCGAGTGAACACAGAAAGGGAAACGCATACAATTCTTTAGCAGGCAATCTCTCCTCCAGTAGTGTGGATGACAGAGCTGAATGTAGATGTTTGACCAGATCTACCAGCTCTGCAGATGGTCACCTGTGGGCTAACCCACCCGCATCTGCTTTATTTTGATAGAAACTGAAAGAGGGCAGAAAAGATGAAAGTTGGGTCTTCTGTGCTGGGAACTGCCTGCTGGCCGCTCTGCTTAATAGCCACTAGAGGGCAGTGCTGTGTGGCCCACAAACACAGACGGCGGTCGGGCTCTCTCCGAAGAGATCCGAGCTCTCCCTGCTCACAGATGGCACTCCAGATGCACACTGGGGACTGTTCATACTAATTCTAAGATCTGGTTTACCGTCTTTAGGCGACTCATGATTGTTTCACTTGACTCATTCAACGTGTCCCTATCTGGTCCATCACCCTCACCATTGTGACTGAGTTCAAACTCTCACTCCCGCCTCTGATCAAATAACTTGTTATTCTGTAGGTGTGGTGGATATGAGCTATTTGCTATGTGCTTACCATGGATAAGGCTCTACACTAAAGGCTTTACATAAATTACTTCATTTCCTCACAACCACCAGTAAGGTAGGTATTGCTAGTATCCCCATTTTGCAGATGAGAAAACTAGAAAGCCTCAAAAAGGAACATTATGTAACATACAAACAGTAGGTATCAAAACAGGGATTAAAATCTAGGACTGACTCCACAGTCCATGCTTTTAACTACAGCAGTATAGAACCACCAATATGGTTCTCAATTTGGACTCCTTTCTCTCCATCCCCTGTACCCCTTCCACTCTGGCTTGTCTTTTAAAAAGACTTCCAACTTGTCTGGTCCTTCTGTCTCCATTTCACCATGCTCTTTCCCTACACACCCACACACAGTCCTGCCTCACCCCAGCCTTCCTTAACAGGGAGCTGGTAAATGAATGAATTCATCCTCCACACCACTGCCAGAATTCCTTCCAAAGGAAAAAAATGAATATTCATTTCCCCCTGTGACAATTTTCAGTGGATGCCTCTTAACCCATAAGATAAAGTATGGCCCCCAAGGCTCTTTATACCTAGGTCAGTCTGTGTGTTCCCAACTCCTAGCGTGGGCAAGCCATACTGGTCTTAGCATAAGTCCTTAGACACACTAAACTTTCATGCCCTTTTGTCTTCTCATTCAAGATGTTTTCCTTTGCCTAATGATCTTTGCTCTCACTGCTCCTAAAAATTTCAACTCATTCTTTAAGATTCCTTCAAATGCATCCTCTGCTGCAAGGCTTTCCAAAAATCTGTCTCTTCATTTTTTTTTTTTTGGTACCGGGGATCGAACTCTGGACCTTGCGCTTTCGAGGCAGGCACCGGAACCACTGAGCTAAATCCCCAGCCCAAATCTGTCTCTTCTATCCAATCTTGGGTCAGTCTCTTTAATCTTTGTCTCCAGAGGGTATTCAGCATATATTCATTAAAATGAATTGGAAGTCACCATGAGAATTATGGACTTACTACTTTAAAAACCACACTATTGAGCAGGGTGTGGTGGCACACGCTTATAATCCCAGCACTCAGAAAGGTTTGAGGCAGAAGGATCCCTGAGAGTTTGAGGCCAGCCTGGGCAACATAGTGAGTTCAGAGCCAGCTTGAACTACAAAGGGAGACCCTGCCTCAAAAAAACCAAACAACAACAACAAAACAAAAAAATACCCCCCCCCAACCCACACTATTAAAAATCCAACACCTTGGAAACTGCATGCTCTGAACTGAGAATAGACTAAACCACCCAAAGAGAAATAGTCATTGACCGTTTTATTCCAGACAACTAAATAACTATCATGCCTCCCTGTTCTAGTCAGCTAGTCCTACACCTGAAAAGACCCTGAAACCCTTAAGCTATCCTCCTCTAGCAGCAAATCAAACCATAGAGCCAGCCAGGTGGTTCTAAAGAACAAGTCACATATTTTCTGTTTCTAAAAATATGCAGCTTTAAAATATATCCATCATTTTGGTGCTCTCTACTGCTGAGCTTAATAAAGGCAAAACTACTGAAATTCAGGAGATGTCACAGCTTGAAGCATTCTTTTGTGTTTAAGGAGAAATGTCTGGCCATGACTGACGGCATAATTTCCCTACATAACAACAGTCTGTTCCACGGCAAGGAAACATACATAAAAACACGAGATTCTCACAAAAAAGATCCTGTGTGTTCTAGCAAGAATGCAACACTGATCTTTGTGGACGAATTTTTTTTGTGTGTAAGAACTGAAGTACCACAAGACTGAAATAATTGTTTCTCTTCATTAAAAATCTCTTTTGTAGTTATATTCACATCTAATAGCTAGCTGAGCTAGTCTCTGAGACCTGAACAACCTCAACTCTCTGTCCTAAATTTTGGTTTCATGCCAGGGTCCAGTGTAGGGTTCAGTGCCTTCATCTAAGAAAGACTCAGTCAAACAGGCACCACAGGAAATGCAGCCTATCCTGTGCTGGAAACCCAGACTACCTTTATGGTAATCCCCACCAAAAAAACCCTCGGGCAACGGTACAAGTCAATGATTCACCAAATCCCAACTCTAAGCTTTACTCAATGTCCGTCCTTAAAAACTCTCCTCCTTAAAAACTCTCTGCGGTTGCTCAGAGATCAATGATTAGCTGTCACCATCTCACAGGAATCCGGCACACTCCTGTTTCTCAAAAGGGGCCCTTAAATTGAGCACTCCACTGGTCAGGTGGAACCAGCTGGATTTCAATAGATGTAGAGTTTCTGCAATGGAGAGTTTTGTACTTGATGTTTGGAATTCCTGGGAATCAAAGTCTATCTGTGAACTCATTATCATATCTTATTACATGACAGACTCCAAAAAGAGGGAAATTATGAAATCCAATGACTCAACACTAGCTGAAACAAATGCAGTCCCCCACAACCCCACCCCAAAAAACACGCTCTCCTGCTGGGAAACAGTCGTGAGTGCCAACAGATACAAGGCCTGGAGGACTCAGTACCTGAGCCAGACCCTGATGTGGAGAGATCGTAGACAAGATCCTGGAGTGTCTTGTCTTTGGAGAGACACATCTCACATGAGGGATCTTCCATATCCAGTCTCTGGCGGTTGTGATAGACACGCTGATGATAGTTAATGACAAGGAAAACAATGATGATGATGAGAAACAGGAGGAAAACTGGGCCGGCAATAATGCCGACCAGCTCCACAGGGCCCCACATGGAAGGGTGCTCAGGCTCCTTGGGGTGACCTGGGTCAAATGAGAGAGAAAAGGGAAGGAACACAGGGTAAAAACAAGGGAATGCTGTGACTGTGTTTATCCCCAACACTGCCCCCAAGTGAAAAAGACCCCTTCCTCCTCAATGTTTCGGATTCCTTTGATATCTCTGGTCTTACTGGGCTAGCCTATCTGTCTAAGTACTATCAAATGCCAGCTTCTTTGGTTGAGGTATCCCTCCAACAGTTGAGCCAAGCCCACTTTGGAATTTAACGGCATGTTAGGATCCCATCCCACCCTTCAGACAGATGCCAGTTTCTATTCTCTAGGGTCTGCTCTAGGTGCGTCCTCCTTGGAAATTCCCAGTAAGATTTTACAAATGATGGACCTGCAAAGGACTAGCACTTCTCAGTAATAACATCCTCTTCTTTTTCTTTCTTTGTGGTGCTAGAGATGGAACCAGGGCCATACACATATATTACATAAACGCTCTACCACTGAGGCACAACCCAGCCAAGCCACCCTTTTCTAATTCTAGTCCTTCTTTACATCTGACTCCCCTTACCCCCAAGGCAGTCTCCTTCAAGTGGCTCTGGCACCATGGCCTTTGAGATCAGTCCCACATCCCCCTTGGGGATTCATGCCTGGCCCTGCTGCTGATGGCCATTCAGCCACTACCCAAAGCACAGCTAGTACTTCTGGGACCAACCTGAAAATCTTATGTTCTAACCCCAAAACCTGACTTGGGAGGAATTCCTCCTTTGTCTCCTCCAGGAGCACCCTAAAGACACCTTTACCTATCATCCAGTCAAAGGGTTGGGGAAGAGCAGAGCAGGATGAAAGGATGGGGAGCCCTACCTCCAGGATGAGCCAACAGTCCAATAAGGGTGGCCACTCACCACTGGGCACCCTCAGGTCAATCTTGTTGCAGAAGTCGGCATAGCAACAGTGAGTATTCCGCAGATCCTCTGAGCTCAGGCAGTAGAAGGGCTTCCCGGCAGGGACCAGCTCCACTTTGGGGATGCAGGTGCGCACGTGGTGCTCCATCCCGTCCAGGTTGAAGATGGAAACCATGCAGGCCCCATCTGTTTCACATGTGTAGTTGGCCTGTGAGCAGCTGGTGCACGCACACAGCAGAGCTGTAGGACATTTGGGAGGAGACATTAACAAAAATGGTGAAATCTTTTCCAAGCCCTTTTCTAGACTTAGAATATAATCCCTTAGCATATTCATGTTCCAAAATAAGGAGCTTTCATAGAAATGGGGCCAGAAAGATATTATTAACTGGGGTATGACCTTTTTCACCTGCTTCGGCTCACAAGCAAGGCTTTGCAGGCCCCACTGTTCCTCTCAGTGCTCAATTCCAAGTCTGTAAGAGGCACAGAAACTACTTTTTCCTTCAAACTAAGGAGGCTGCTGAAAGAACAGCATCCTCACTTTGGAAGACAGATCCCCATTCCAAGCAAAAGCACCGAGGGTTTCTTTTTTTCTTTTTTGGTACTGCGTATCAAAGTCGGGACCTTGCGCTTGCAAGGCAGGTGCCCGAACCACTGAGCTAAATCCCCAGCCCTACTGAGGGTTTCTTCAAACCAGTCTATTCGTCTCTTCTCTCAGGCACCATGAATACCCACAACTTCCTGAATGTAGTATGGATGCTTTTACACATTTTCTTGTTGTAGTGCTTTCTTCTTGCCTAATTTTTACAAATCCTTCAAACATCACTTTCTTTGAAAAGCTTCCCCTGACCACTCCAGTATCATCTCTTCCCTTTTGTCCACGTCAGGCGTCCCTCTCACAAGGGGGGCCAAATAGTATGTCTTCCAGCTGAGTGCAGTGACGCACGCCTGTAATTCCAGCACTCATGAGGCTGAAGTGGCAGGATCAAAGTGAGTTCAAGGCTAGCCTGAACTATGTACTGAGGCCCTGTCACAAACAAACAAGTCCTCCAAAAAAGAATTTTAGTGCCTACCTCATAGTTTTATATACAGACTAAATGAGATAATGCATAAAAAGTACTCAATAATCTAACCCATTTTGAAAGGCTCTGCTATAGCACTTAAATACACACACTCATCTACATACACCCCCCAATACAGTGCACACAATCACCTCTAAGACTAGTGAGTTTTACGGGATATGTATCATACATTAAGTGTGCGCCACCAACAGGAAATTGCTATAAATGAACCTGGCGTCTCTGAAAGCCTGCTTAGCAGCTCTAGAATCTACAATCCTTTATTTATCCAGCTAGCGAGAATAGTACAGACAGCAGCAGTTGGTTCTCCCCAACGCTGTCTCCCATGAGCCTAACCTAGTCCTGACCTCTTGGGATGGGCAGGAATGTGGCTTTGGCCACTATAACACTGAGGTTGGGACTTGTAGAGCTGCATGAGGTACTCATCCATCAGGGGACACAGGGGTGGCCTGCTTACTGAGGTGGCACACTCAGTGAGCACTACAGGGATACCCAGCAGGAGGACACACAAAGGCTCGAGGGCAGAAACGCTCATGACCAGTTCCACAAAAAGCCACGCTTGTCCTAAGTCCCAGTTTAGACCACAGAGTCTATCTTCGTCTCTTCCTCCAATAGTCTGGAAGTCATCTCCTGGCTTTTCAAATTCAAAGACAGATTTTAAATATCTCAGTGCCCAAACCCTGGTGCCCCTGTGAGATAATCCCTTGCCATTTCCACCCAAGGAAACAAAGAAGGCAACCCTGACAGGCAGAGAGAAAGTGTAGAGCTTTACTGCAGGCCTGCTGTATTCTGTCCACAACATTTTATCAGATTATCTATCTAATGGGAGAAATACCAAAACATGTCCCTACCTGCTGAAGAGTTTGGATGGTGTTATTTCGTAAAAGCGTGAGTTTAAAGTAGGTATTCATGAGAGTAGGAGCCAAATCATAAAAGGAATTTTAATAGCAAATTTCTCCTAGTTGTGAGAAAGGTAAGAAACATTCTAGTTTTTCCTTTCCAATACCTTTACCTGCTCCTCTTTTATTCTGTTTGCTAACTTAAACTTATGCAACACTCAGAAAACCTAGTCTGACCCTCTTTTACTCCGACTGGAATCTGGTTAACCAGAGAAAACTCACTCCAATTCCTCTTTGTGTCCTTCAGGCATGAAGGGGGTTCCCTGTGGGGAGCACACTTCTCAGTACCAGTGTGGTGATACCCAGCAAAGACAACAGTATTGGGTCTATTTGGGGACACAAGAAGGGAAAATTAACAACTTCAACAAAAGACTATTTCTGAGCATGATGAGACACATAAGGTCCACAGCCTTTTCAAAAAAAGCTTGCTTCAGAGTCCACCAACTACTGGGGCAGAGTAGTCAAGAGTCTCTCATTCCAGATATTTATTCTTCTTTCAGTGGTTGATGGCCTCTTTCACAGTGATTCATTCTGGAGAATGAACACACCCACATGTGGCTCATTATTTTTGGGAAGTACCCAAACAATCTTGGTGTAAGACAGGAAAGAACAAAAGTGGTGAAATCTATGCTAGAGAGGAAGGACCAAAACTGAGAGCTGGTCCATGGGTTTGTGATAAGAAACTGGCAAAGACTCTGAGCCTACCTGAGATTCAACTGTCAAACCAGAAAACACCATCTATTATATAAAGATAGTAGGGAGATTAACTGAATGCTACAGGTGCCCTAAGAAAGGTACACATCTTGGACATCTCTGTGTTTCACAGAGGAAGTGAGAAGTCTGAACATACAGTATATTCTAAGATAACCACTACTACTGCCCACACCCCTGAAAAGGTCTGAATTTACATTACTAGGAACCACAGTGGATATCATGGCAGGAATAGGTCAGAAAGACCTCAAATTCAAATGCCAGATCTAATGGTAATCGCATGACCTTGAGCAAGCTATTAACCTTATTGCACTGCTTTCCTTTGTGGTGCAATCTATAAAGTGGGGCTGTTAATAACAAGTTCATAACTAGCTGAAAAAATAACTAGTTAATAACTAGTTGAAAAAAAAAATCAATAGGGCTGGGGATTTAGCTCAGTGGTTCTGCCGCCTGCCTTGAAAGTGCAAGGTCCCGAGTTCAATCCCCGGTACCAAAAAACAACAATAACAAAAAAAAACCTACTTCATGAGACTATATAAAATCGACATAAAATAATACATTTAAAATATTTAACAAATAGTAGGTGCTCAATAAATATAATTGCCTCCTCTTAACAAAAAACCTAACACACATGCATGCACACAGACACAAAATGTCTCTTTAGCCACTAATTAGGAAGTGGAAAGTTACAGGAAGAAACTTCTGTTGGGAGTCTCAGCTCTGCCAGTAACTAGTTGCGTGGCTTTGGGCAAGTCATTTACCTTCTCTGAACCTCATTTTCCTCATGATTAACCAAAAAGAAGTGTCCGAACTAGATGACCTCTAAAATCCTTTCCAGCAGTAAGTTTGAATCTAGTTTTGTTTTTCAATTCACAGTCTGGATCACTGTCTGAATATTGGACAATTATGCTTTCTTTTATATCTTTCCCCAAATTTCTTTTAAGGACAGGCATTTTGGCTAGCTTTCTGTTAATATTCATTTTTCAATGAAACAAATGACAATAAAACCAAATTTACTATAAACTTAATACATTAAGTTGCAAGCCTAAATCCCATCTTCTTTGAAAAGCTAAATGTGGACTTTAAAAAGCTCTTTATAATGCTATACAGTGACTCACTAGGTCAACAAGTCTACACATGTGTACACCAACAACACACGCCTAAAATGCTCCTGGTCTACAACCAAAGCATTAGGTACTAGAAATGACCCAACTTAAAAACCCAAATCACAGGGCCGGGGATTAGCTCAGTGGCGCTGTGTCTGCCTGGCAAGAGCAAGGTCCTGAGTTGGGTCCCCAGTACTAAAGGGAAAAAAAAAACCAAAAACCAGAAAACAACAAATCACAGAAGAGCTACCAAATTACTCTATAAACAGGAGCGGGTTTTTTTTGGGGGGGGGTTACCCGGGATCGAACTCAGGACCTTGGGCTTTCGAGGCAGGTGGCAGCACCACTGAGCTAAATCCCTGGCATCACTCTATAAACAAACAAGTTAGAAAGTAGGTAGAACCACAGTCCTACCAGCACAGGCTTTTGTTATTGATAACTTAGTCAAACCTAAACTACAGACAAAACCATCTTAGCAGAATTTGAATATGGTTCCCAAGTGCGACTAAGAGGTGGTTTGTGGTTGGATGCAAGTGCAAATTTGATTCATGAGAGTAGCTGTTTTGAGAAAGGTTGACAAGTTCTGACTTGGGCAGAATCTGCCTAGGTGTGTGTTGTTAGTTTGTATTTATTTATGGGGGGGGCAGTACTGAGAATTGCAGCCATGTGTTCTACCAGTGATCTATATCAAAAGTGCTTTTATTTTTTTAAATTTTGAGACAAAGTTTCCTCTAAATTGCCCAGGGTGACCTTGAACTTGCAATCCTCCTGCCTCAGCTTCCTGAGTACCTGGGATTATAGGCATGTACCACCATGCCTGGCTAACTACACATTACAAAGATACCTCACTCACACCACTGGGGCTCAGAAGATTGAGGGCATTCAGCAAGGCTGTGGCTCAGCTGAGAAATCTACCAACAGCCACAACCACTCATCCAGTGTTCTGCTGAGCACATTGTCAGGAAACAGGCATGAAAGCAGTGTGATTACCAGCCTCAAAAGGTAAACAGCAGGGTTGGGGATTTAGCTCAGTGGTGCCACACCTGCCTCACAAGCGCCAGGTTGTGAGTTTGATCCTTGTTACCGAAGGGGGTAAAAAGAAAGCATACAAGGCATCCGTGTTCGTCAAGTGGAGTTCAGGAACTCTTCTAAAACTGTTTTAAAGCTACAGCAATCATGATTTTTGTTTTGTTTTGTTTTTTGAGACAGGATCTCACGATGTAGTTCAAGCTGACCGTGAACTGGAGGCAATTCTCCTGCCTCAGCCTCCCAAGTGCTGGGATTACAGGCCTGTGCCACCACACCTGGCTTTAACTTATCAATTCCTTCTCATGGATAATAACTTTCATGAGTTCAATGCTCCTTGTGGAGAATGTCCTGTGTGGGTATATGAAACCTGCCTCTCTTAATTGCACTGGGCAGCCCTCCCGTTCTCGAGTACTGCAGATTTGGTGAGTGCAGCCTGTGCTGCTCCTACTCTTCATGAGTTAAAACTCAAATCATCCACTGACTCTTAGCCCTTGTCCTTCAGATAACAGCACCCACTGGACAGGCCATACTGACAAAAACAGGGTACTACAAAATTATTTTAATTATTCTTCTCTGGGCCTCATCCAAATATCCTACAACCCTCCCTCTCCTTCCTTTCTTTTGTACTGGGGAATGAACCCAGGCTTTGCACTGAGCTACATCTCTAGTCCTTTTTGTAGTTTTAAATTTTTTTTTTCTTAAATTCTTTTAAACAATTCTTCACTCTTTTTTTTTTTTTTGTACCAGGGATCGAACTTGGGTCCTTGTGCTTTCGCAGCAGGTGGCGAAACCACTGAGCTAAATCCTCAGCCCATTAAACTTTGATTCATGGTCTTACTAAGTCAATAAATTACCCAGGCTGGTCTCGAACCTGTGATCCTCCCACTTCAGCCTGCCACAGTGCTGGTATTACAGGTGTGTGTCACCACTGATTATTTTTTTTTTTTGGTACCGGGGATCAAACTCAGGACCTTGTGGTTTCGAGGCAGGCAACTGAACCACTGAGCTAAACCCCCAGCCCACCACTGTTTTTGAGTTTTGTTTTTGTGGTACTAGTGATCAAACTCAGGGCCTCAGGCTAGCTAGACAAGTGCAGAACAAAGACCAAATTCTGATTTCAGGAACAGAGACACCAAGTTTATATTAGGATGTGATGTTTTTAGTTTAGTTTCCCTTAAGGAGACATTGCACAACTACCCCGAGTTATGTTATCAAGAGTTTTCACATTCATTCTCTCATGTGATCCCCAAGGAACTCAGGCTGAGGCTGGTGTCGCTGTCCCATTTTGTGCGTAATAAAACCTTGGAGAAGGAAAAGGACTCACAAATGGTAAATGAATAGATTACTGGGCCACATCTCCAATTAGAACCCAGCATTTTCCCATGACACCACACAGCATTCTATGATAGCTTCAGAATTAGACTCATCATCCTGCAAATGTTATTGATGTAAACCTGAATGCACTCTTACCCTCACCATGTCAAACCCACATATGGTTTCTGACCCAGAAACCTTACCACTTTGTGATTTCAAAATAAATAACCACCTTGTACAGACCTTATTAAGGCCTTTGATGGTCCAGATTATTAGACTGCCTGGGCCTTGAGAAACCACACTGCCACTTTCCTTCCAGCGGGTTGTTTTCTGGGGTTCAGTGGCTCTAATCTTTTTATTTTGGGGGGGATATAGGATCTCACTTTGTAATGCTGGCTGGCCTTAAACTCACTATGTAACCTAGGTTGACCTCAAATCTGCGGTGATCCTCCTGCCTCAGCCTCCTGAGTGCTGGGACTGCAGGTGTGCGGCACCATACCCAGCCCTTTTATTATGGATCCCATCCACAGAGAAATCAGGGTCTCCCTGGAGATTGCTCTGTAAACAGGATAGGTCACAGTCTTCTAGCTGAGGTACCATCTACAGAAATAGAAAACAGAACTGTGTTCTATTCACTTTGCTTTCCAGGACTGAATTCAAGCAGCCCTACATAAAAAATGGCCATTTATGATGACAACATTAAAGTTCTTCAGAATGGAAAGAAAAAGAATATTGCTCCAGTTATTATGGCTGTGTAACAAATTACCCAAAACTTTGTGGCATAATGCTACCAATTATTCTGCACAAGGATTCTGAGGGCAAAGAATTTGGGTAGGGCAAAACTCTGTGAAATTAGCTTGTCTTTACTTAGCAATATCCAGGGCTTCAGCTGAAGACCCTGACTCTGGAGGCTGGGATCACGTGAAGACTCATTCCTTCTCATTTTGGGGGTGTGATGCCAGCTGTTGGCTAGAAGCCTTGGCTCCTGTATGTTGGTTCCTCCAAGTGGTCCCTTTACAGGGGCTAGCTTAGGCTCCTCACAACATGATAGCAGCTTCCCCTCAGCAAGTTTCCAAAAGGAGCTAATAGGCAGAAACTGTATCCTTTTAAGGGTCCAGCCTTAGAAGTCAGAGCAGAGCTAGATTTAGCTCAGTGGCACCCAGGATGCCTTGCAAGTGCAAGGCCCTGAGTTTGATCCCCGGTACTGAAAACAAACAAACAAAGCACAGCCAAATGTGTAGATGCACAAGGGCCTGGGTACAATTCCCAGCACCAGAAGAAAGTCACAGAGCATCAAAAGCCCTACCAAACACTACAGGTTGAAACAGGAAAGCTTCCATCCAAAATCAAGGAGACAAGGGCCAGGGATTTAGCTCAGTGGCATCATGCCTACCTTGCAAGTGCAAGGTCCCGAGTTCCATTCCTGGTACCAAACAAACAAACACCAAATTCAAGGAGACAGGCTAGATCCCATCTTTTGTTTTTATTTATTTTATTTTTTTGGTACCGGGGATTGAATTCGGGACCTTGCACTTTTGAGGCAGGCGGTGGAACCACTGAGCTAAATCCCCGGCCCTAGATCCCATCTTTTGATGGGAGGAGTGTCATATACTGTGAGAACTGGTGGAATGGGAGATATATAACAGGCCACAAAGACTTACTTCTTTACAATGAAAGGACATCTAAAACATCCTGTACGACTACTTAAATTTAGAATAAAGTAGTATTCATTGGGAATTGTCTAACTTCCTTGTTGCTAGGACAAAATATCCAACACCCACAAGTTAAGGAGGATTTATTTTAGCTCAGTTTGCAGAGGTTTCAGTCCACAGTCGGTTCTAAGGTAGGGCGGGATGGCAGAGAAGAAAGAGCTCATGGCAAGGCAGGCGGGAAGCAGCAAGCCTTTCTTGTCCTTTTTATTCCATTCAGGCTACAAACCTATCTGTTGGTGTCACCCACACCCAGGTGAGCCTTCCCAATACAGTATCTACTCTCAGAACTATGCTAAATTAATCAATGGACTAATCCAGTCATCAAATATGCTTAATCAATATCACATACCCAGGATCCAGCCACTTCCCAAAGTCCCACCTATGAATGCATGAGGCCTGGGCCGGGCGGGGGGCAGGTAGCAGCGGCGACACACACATATAGATATAATTTATAACACAAACCAACTAGGAACATAAGACTGGTCCTAATCCTTTAACTACCCCAAGAGGTATCTAACATCTACAACTTGTCCACTTGACAAAATTTGGGAATGTATATATCCATGGAAGGCTTCTCAATAAAAAATGGTGAAATAATTATTTTGGTTTCTTGGTTACCCCTTCAATCACTGACAGCACCTTTAGGGAAACATAATTTCACAGTGATTAACAACCTGGGCTCTGAGGGCACACAACCTCAGTCTGAATCCTGGCTCCATCACTTGTTAGCTGAGCAACACCAGATGAGTTTATTAAGCTCACTGGCTTCATCTGCCCAATTATAAAAAATGTATAGCAACGGAACCTACTGACTCCAAGAAGTATGTATCAATATATCAATATATAAAGCTCTTTGTTAAGTGTCTATTCGGTTAAGCATATATTAACTGTAGATATGCCCACTACAGTCAATGATTCTCTAACAGGTGTTCTGCAAGCTTTCATGTTTTAAAGTAGCTTTAATTTTTTGTTATTGATATTGGAATGTTCTGCAAGTTTTTATTCATTCATTTATTTGGGGTTTTTTTTTTTTGGTACCAGGGATTGAACTCAGGACCTTGCATTTGTGAGGTAGGTGGCGACACCAAGCTAAATCTCCAGCTCTTTATTTGGTTTTTTGGGCAAAAGTCTTGCTAGGTAGCTCAGGCTGACCTCAAAACTCACTATAAAGCCCAGGCTAGCCTTGAAATTGCAGTCATCCTCCTGCCTCAGCCTCCCGAGTGCCAGGGTAACAGGCGTATGACACCATGCCTGGCTTTGCAAATTACTATATATTTTAAATTATCCAGCTTCCCACAATATTAGTTTTATGCCAAGAATATACACAATATCCTTAAAAGTATCAAATACCCAATGTTCAAAAGTCCCCTATCGTGTCAAAAATGTTTTAAACAGTTCATTTGTTCAAATATGTATCCAAATAAAGTTCTTTCACTGCATTTGGCTGAAAGACCTCTTAAACTTCTTTTAATTTATAGGCTTCTTCCTTGCTGTTATTTTCTCCTTGAAAAATTATCAGGTGAAAGGACCGGGCTGTTTGCCTTATAGTTCCCCACATTCCAGATTTTGGTGCCTCCTTGTGATGTCACTGAACGTGTACCTCTCTTTTTGATGTTTTCTATAAACGAGTAGACCTAGAGGCTTGATTTTGTTCAGCTTCAAATTTTTTTTTTGGTACCGGGGATCGAACTCGGGTCCTTGCACTTGTGCAGCAGGCGGGGAAACCACTGAGCTAAATCTCCGGCCCGCAGCTTCAAATTTTTAACTAAAATACTTAGCAGGCACATAACTTCCAACTGTCTCTGATTAAGTTCTCACTTTTTTCTGGCCTGTGTAAGCATCCCGTCCCCTCAACACTTCCCTCATCCAACCCCAACAGGCACAATCTTTAGCACACTCTTCTCTGTCTAGGAAAGGCTAAACACTCCCTTCTCTAGGCTTCTTGCAATTACTTTTGTTTTAAACACTGGCTTCAGTGTATTTCCTTAGTAGTTCTAAAACTGCCTGATGGGTTCTTAATACTGCAACAGTTCTCTCTTTTTTTTATTAGCATACTTGCTTTTATTTATTTTTTTGTATATCCTTTTATTGGTACATTTTAGGTGTACAATATAATGACTTTCATCATTGGAGATATGCACCTTTACATATTCTCTTGGTTCTTATTTTTCCCCCTTCCCCTCCAATAGTTCTCTCTTACTCAAGTCTGGATAATTACAAATCTGCAGTCACTAATGTCTGATCTAATTCTGAGGTTTCTCCACTCTCGATACCCTGGTCAGGTGGTCTGCATTATATCCCTCCTAGCCCAACTACACCATATATGGCAAAGACCTCACTGAGAGATCTCAGGCAGTACTATCTCTACTGGGTTCAGCTTCCACCTCGTGTTGTGCTCGAATGCAGGCCTACCCTCCCAACAGGTCTGTGGTCTAACGTCACCAACGTGCTGGTTGTCCTTCCAGCCGTCACCAGCCAGGACAGAATCTAATCCCATACATCAAAGCCCTCACTTGCTGCTAAACTTTCCAATTCTAGCATTTCATGTTGGGGAATTCTATTCAGCAGGGATATCACTCACTGTAAACATTACCAATGTTATTATGAATATTACTTATTAACTTTTGGTTCTATTATACACTTAATCTTTATTAGATTTGTTTTGGGTTTTTCAGCCACCACATCAGGAGCAGTTGCGTGCGTATATGGGGGTGGGGGCAGGGTTAATTCAACCACAGAATGGAGAAATTGAGAATCCCTTTAATTCCTGCCCCAGAGATACCATTGCAAGTCTGATGCATCATCCAGGGTTTCTTAGGTATATTAATAATATAAGATTTTTTGTGTGCAAATTGAGCTATTACTAAAACAACAAGAATCCAACTTGTCCAGCAACGTAATTATATATAATCATACATTAAATATTAAATATGTGATTATTACATAACAATTATATACAAGATGAGACTGTGCAATCTATCAAAATCTCCTTTTTTTGCATAAATGGAAAAACTGATCCTAAAATTACATGGAACTGTAAGTGATCCTGAAATAATCTTAGGGGGGGAAAATATCAAGATGGGGGACTCACACTTCCCAAATGTGAACTTTTTATAAAGCTATAGTTATCAACCACTGTGGTATAGGCAAACAGATCAACAGAGCAGAACTGAGAGTAAAGTAAAACCATACACATCAGTGATCAACTGATTTTCAACACAAGTGCTTAGAACATTAGGGGGAAAGAAAGTCTCTTTAACAAATGATGCTAGGCCAGGTGTGGTGGCACCTGCCTGTAATCCCAGCACTTGGGAGGCTGATGCAGGAGGATCACTGAATTCAATAGCCAGGTCTACAAAGTGAGTTCAAAGGCAGCCTGAACTACATAGCAAGACCCTGTCTCATTCAAACTTGGTGGTGCATGCCTATAATCCCAGCACTAGGGAGGCTGAGGCAGGAGGATCGCCATGAGTTTGAGGCCAGCCTGAACAACATAGTGAGATCTTGTCTCAAAAAACAAAAACAAAAACAATCTAAAATATTTGGACATCAATATTCCTAAAACAGGGAGGGAGACTGCTTAATGAACACAGGGTTTTCTTCTGGAGTGAAGAAAAAGTTCTGGAAGAAGTACATAGTGAAGATGGTCTGCACATGATGAAGGTACTTAATGGCACTGAATTGTACACTTTAAAATTGTAAATTTTTTGATCTATGTATTTTATCACAATTACTATCATAAACCCACATTTACAAAACAAGACGTATATTATCATCTCAATTACAAAAACAAAACCTTAATACATGCAAAGGAAAAAACCTGGAGGTACAGTGTTTTTCAAACTTTCTTTTTCTAACTCTCCAGGCCAGTGGTGGGGAACCTATGCTATGTGCACTGCTCTGGGCTGTTTGTATCACTGAAAACTCTACATGGTTCGCCACCACTGCCCTAGGCTCTCCATGACGGCCCAAGAATCTGAACTCCATAGGGAAGGAAGGAACCAGTGTCCTTTCCATCCTTTTCTGACTGGTCTCTAGCACAGTGCCTGGTAAATAGCACCAGGTTTGATAAATCACAGCCTAATAATTTAAGGTATGAAGAAGGCTCTGCCAGAATGCTCAGCTTTCATAGATTTTTTTATATATTCTTCTATTTTCTTTCTTTTTTTTTTTTTTTTGGTACTGGGGATTGAACTCAGGACCTTGGGACTGCAAGGCAGGCAGGGTGCTGCTTAGCTAAATCCTGGGCCCCCTTTTTTTTTGCTAGAGACAGGGTCACTCCATGTATTTCAGGCTGTCCTTGAACTCACTGGGTGAGTGGGTATGTAGCTCAGTGGTACAGTGATTGCCTAGCATGTATGAGAGCCTGGGATTGATCCCCAACACAGGGAGATGAGATAGCATGTGGTCTCCAACACTTTATAAAAATTTTTAAAACTGATTGCTCAGTACTACTGATCTAGACAACTGTCAAAATGTTTATTAAAATCATGATTTGAGGGCCATGGATTTAGCTCAGTGGTTTCGCCACCTGCTGCGCAAGCACAAGGACCTGAGTTCGATGCCTGGTACCAAAAAAAAAAAAAAAAAATCATGATTTGGGTTAAAAAAAAAAATGGAGGTGTCCACAATTTGTAATAGCTAAATCATGGAAAAAGCCCAAATGCCCAACCAATTCATGGATAAAGAAGATGTGGTTTTTTATACAATGGAGTACTACACTGCCATAAAGGACGAGCTTGAGACATTTCTAGCTAAATGGATGCACCTTGAGACTATACTCTTAAGTGAGATAAATCAGACACATATGTTTAAATATGACATTGTTTATCTGGTGTGAGAAACTGAAAATGGAAATAAGGACCAAAATGTGTAACAGATATTGGGAAATGGAAAGAAAATGTTCAAATGGGAAGGGGAACAAAGGAGGGAGGAGGGGGAAAAGAAGGAAAGGACAAAAAAAGTGAAAATAGAAGAAAAAAATGGAAACAAAGCTTTTGTACATAGGGGAGGGTGGCTGGGGGGATGGGAAAAAAAGACAAGATTTATCATGTACAGGTGCAAATTCCTATGATGAGTGTTATCATTACATATCTCTAAAACGTACCAATAAATGTTTTGCTTAAGAGAAAACAAATGAAACAACAACAACAAAAAAAAACTATTAAAAAAATGGAGGTGTCTGACACTAAACTGTCACAAAATAAGAAAATATGTTTGATTTTCTTGGGGGAGAAAGGGTGGGAAGTAGTTGGGAACTGATATTGCGCCCCAAAGTTTTAATTAGCCTAAGTAGAAAAATCTTGCAGCAGTAACCACATGCTATTGATTAAAAACAACCTTCCCAAAGTTATACTGTATTTTTGTTTCACAACCATCAAAATAGATTTTTAAAATATTAAAACAAAATAATCGCTTCTTGGCCTTTTGGCTAAGATCAAGTGTAAAATATTAAAACAAAATAAAAAGCTCTCAAATACCTCCAAGAGCTATCAAAGTCAAATTTTACATATGCACTTGGTGGTGTCTAGAAAAAAAAATGTGTTGGTAAAAAATATAACTTAAAGGGCTGAGGATTTAGCTCAGTGGCACTGCAGCTGCCTTGCAAGTGCAAGGTCCTGAGTTCGATCCTAGGTACAAAAAAAATGTATATATATCTTAAATATAACTTACTTATGAAAAAATATAACTAATTTAATAAAGGAAGTTATTTGTATGGGGGCAAACCCCATAAATTTAGTAAGATACTCCATACACTTGGTGTTTAATTCCAATCTGGGTGTGCATAAGAAAGGAGTTTGAAAAGGCAGCTCCACACTATACCCATTCTACAAACTGCCTTTCTGACATTCTCCTTGGAGACAAAGCCAACCCAACAGAGCTGTTTAAACAAGTTCAACTTTAAGCCTTGGGTTTAGAGAATGAAAGCTTTGTTCTCACTCAAAAGAGACATTTGATGTTTACACTAAGGATACCATCATTGCAATTCATGACTAGCTGTAAATACCTGACCATCAGAGCAAGGGCCCACCTGCTGCCCAGGAGAGTGTCAGGGTAAAACTGGAATGTGTGGCATTGCAAGGGAGTGTGTCAAATGTTCCCAGGCCCTAAGTGTAGATAATCTGCTGTTGTAGTTAGGCTATCTACCACTAATGTGGTTTATTTATCCTTTATTTACAGTTTATAATAAAATATAAAACCACTGTTTTCTTTACTGTGTTGACATAGACATACTTCCAGTTCATTAGGATGTGAGGATATATATCACTGGCATTTTCTTCCTGACCTATTTACTACACCATAGACGAGTGGAGAGGAGACAGTATATGTCACAGTTTCAATGAGAAGGATATGAATGCCTGTTTTTGGCAACTGGGACAATGAAGGAGAAAACTAAAAAATCAACCAAAACTAAGAAACTAATAAGATTGAGATCAAGTTCATTTGGCTGGAATATAAGGTCCTAAAATAAACAGATGAAAGAAGATAGGAAGATTATGTTCTGAGTAACTCATGAATGTTCACAGCATTTTTGAGTGACTGGGTTAAAAAAAAAGAATATCTATATCTATACCTGTACATATATACATATAGCCAGGTGTGGTGGCACCTGTCTATAATCTAAGTACTCTGTAAGCCTGAGACAAGAGGATCCCAAGTTTGAGCCCAGCCTGGGTAATTTAGTGACTTAGCGAGACTCTGTCTCAAAATAAAAAAATACAAATAAGAATAAAAAGGGGCTAGGGATATAACTCAGTGTGAAAGGTATTGGGCTCAATTCAGAGTATTGCACCAAAAATAAAATAAAAAATAAAAAAAGTAGGGCGGGGGATTTAGCTCAGTGGTTCCAGCGCCTGCCTCGAAAGTGCAAGGTCCCAAGTTCAATCCCTGGTAAAGGAAGGAAGAAAGGAAGGAAGTTACAGCAGGTCAGAAATGTAACTTTGTACCCAGGATTTTACCAAGAATGGAAAAAAAAATGAACAAATTCAATTAAACAAATTTATTAAGTATTTACAATATGCAAGGTCCCTGGTACCAAAAAATAAAAAATAAAAATAAAATAAAATAAAATATGCAAGGCTCTGTGACAGGCCAAAGTCATGTAAAGAATAAAGACTGTAAAGAATAAGCCAGTTCCTATCATCCACTTTTTGGGGGTGGAGGTGGGAGAGCAGGAGGAGCAGAGAACAATAACCCACGGAGCCTCCATATAACAGGCCTGGAGCACTGACTGGGGAACACAGGCTAACAAAGGTCCCACTGGAGGATGTTGGGTTTAGTAGGAGGACAGAGAAAGCATTCTAGAGGACAGGAAGGCAAGGAAGGGGCCATGAAAAGATACAGGCATACCAGGCCCACAGTAAACGGACACGCTTTCTCATTGAGGATTAGGTTTTCTTCCGAGTTTATTTGTCACTGGCAAAATCCTTTGTCTTGCAATTGAAGGACCAAGGTCCCTGCTTCCCCCTAGGAGGCTGTCAGGGACTACTCTCAGCTCCCAGTCTGCCCACAGTTCTTTGCCTGGTGCCAGTTGGTTCACAGGAGGATGTTAGCTTGCTTCCATGCCAGTTGGAGCACCTCTGATTTCCTCTTCTTCAATCAGCTGAGAAATCTGCTTTTAAAAGCCTGGTTCAGATAGGTCAGTCCTACCAGGATAGTTTCCACACCTGAAGGTCAACTGGCTGGGACCTCAGTTACATCTGTAAAATCCTTACGCAGCAATACCTAGACTAATGTAGACTGAGTAACAGGGAGAAGATATGTGTACAACAAAATCCATGAGTCTTGAGGGAACAAAGAGAGGTGAGCTGTGGTAGGCATGATCACCTTTTATTTTCTTATTTTATTTTTTGGTACCAGGGATCGAACTCAGGTCCTTGCACTTGAGAGGCAGGCGGCGGAAACCTTTTGTCTATCATGTCTTTTTATTTTCTTGGAGAAAACAAGCTTCATGAGGGAAGACAGCTACATCCTTTGGTTTACTACTTACTGTATCCCTACACCTATAATGGTGCCTGGCATAGCAGGTGCTCAATAAATGCATGTTAAAGGAATCTCTTTTCACCACAATAGATAATCTGCACATGTATATCTGTTAACAGTCTGGAAATAGGACTTTCAACTGTATGCATTAAAATTTTAGTTCAGTGAAGTGATTCAGGAGTCCTTCGAGTTCTACATGATACAAATTTCTGTCACAGTTCTAGCTCTAATAAAATACAGTTGATCTTCATTACTAAAATTCCATGTATTTGAATTTGCCTTCTTGCTTAAATTTATCTGTAACCCCCCAAATCAATACTTGTATTACTTTCCTGGTCATTTAAGGACATACAAAAGCGTTAAGTAGGGCCAGGGATTTAGCTCAGTGGTTTCACCGCCTGCTGCGCAAGCACAAGGACCCGAGTTCGATCCCCGGTACCAAAAAAAACCAAAAAACACAAAAAAAACAAGTCTTGAGCTGCCCAAACACATTCCCAGCTGAGGTCAAACAAAGCAACACTCTCCCTCCTCTCGTTTCAGCTCTCATACTGTAAATACATATCCTTTTGGCAGTATATGTAGTGCCATTCTTTTTTTTTTGGTACCGGATATCAAACTTGGGTCCTTGCACTTCCAGGGCAGCCGGCAGAACCGCTAAGCTAAATCCCCAGCCTGTAGTGCCATTTTTTGTTGATGATTTTGTTATTTAAAATGGTCCTCAAACAGGGGGTGGTGGCACATGTCTGTAATCCCAGCACTCAGGAGGCTGAGGTAGGAGGATCACTGCGAGTTC
The DNA here is from genome assembly GCF_000247695.1 of Heterocephalus glaber. The sequence continues at coordinate 367,698 of NW_004624816.1, forward strand.
AAGGCCAGCCTGAACTACACAGCAAGACCCTATCTGAAAAAACAAAACAAAACAACAACAAAAGGCCCCCAAACATAGTACTGAAGGGATGCCTATTTTGTCTAAAGACAAAAAAATAGTGATGTATCTTGTGGAGCAAGTACTATATGCATGTTAGGTAAGCTTGGTTTAGGTATGAGTTACAGTGCTGTTTTTGCTTGAGTTCAATGTTAATGAATCAACAATATGTATTAGATACAACGTCTATACAGAAACACATAAAACAATGTTACATACTAGGCATTTGATGACAAAGCCATGATCAGAGGCTCACAGGAACCTACTTCTGTATTTCTCCTAACATCAATGGCTCAGTACTGGCTAACTCAGTGTTAGCAGTCACTTTATAGAACACAAATAAGGGGACCTAAGAGTGTCAGCCCCATTTTACAGATGGAATAACAAAGCCGAGATATGAAACAGCAGCTCCAAGCACACTCTAGCACTCTAACTCCTGTTTTCATCACTGTATTCGACTGATAATTGTGTTTGCTTATTTATTTCCATCCTAATACACTGCATTTCAGGTTCCACAACAGTAAAGATATTGGGACTTTTATACATTTTATTGTTATTATCTCATGCCAAAAACCATTCCAGGCACATATCCAAGTGAATGAATAAAGAAATCTCCTATACAAGGGGTGATCAAAATATACACACAGTGAATGTATAATTTAAAAAATATGACAGTAAAAGACATATTGCCATTAATTCTCCTCACTTGGAACACATTTATCCCATCCTTCTTGCCACTTTCTAAAGGAGTTCTGGATTCCTCTTTCATGACCATGTTTATGAGGTGCTATGGTTTAAATTTAGATGTTTCCCAAAGTCTCACGAGATCATATGTGGGGGTTTAGAGAGATGATTGGATCATGGGTTGCTACACTCATCAGTGGATCAGTCCATTGATGAGTTTTTGTTTTGCTGTTTTTATTTTTTTAGACAGGGTCTCCCTATGCAGTTCAGGCTGGCCTTGAAATCACTATGTAGCCCAGGCTGGCCTTGAACTTGTGGTTGTCCTCTGCCTCAGCCTCCCAGAGTTTATTTATACCTAAATGTGTTGTCTGCAGGTGAGGCCTGGTCAGAAGAGGAGGGTCAGTGGGAGAGTGTCTTGGAATAGCTCAGTCCCCAGCCCCTCCTTTTACCCTCTGCTTCCCCACCACCATGGGTTGAGCACCTTTTCCTCTGCCATGACCCTCTGCCATGCTGTCCTACCTTGGAGCCAGCCCACTACAGACTGAAGCATGAGTCAAAATAAACACCTCTTCCTTTAAGTTTCGGGTGTGGGGTATTTTGTCTCAGTGACAAGAAAATGAACTAAGACAGGTATGATAAAAAAATATGGCAAATGCTGCTACCAAGTGCCATCCAGTGAAAAGGCTGGTTCACAAAAACATCATGGTGTGTCTTCATTCACCTTATTTACCAGATTTGGCACTGTGAGACTTCTGGCTGTTCCCATAGTCAAAATGACCATGAAAGTTAATGATTCAAGACACAGAGGCAGCCATGACAGTGCAACTAAAGACATAAAGAGAATTCTAGAATTGCTTCAGAAGTGCCAAGAAGGATGGGATAAGTGTGATCAAAGAAAAAGAGAGTATTTTGAGAGGGATTAATGGCAATATCTTTTACTTTAACAAATTTTTACAAGTTTAAACATTCACTGTATTTTTCAATCACACCCAGTATACAACTATAAATATTTGAGGTCATGTGCTACTTATTTTCATTATGCTAAATCCAAAATATTTAGCAAGACAAATGCAGGTTTAAAACTGGGTGGAGATGCCAAGCAAGGTGGCACACACCTGTAATCCCAGCACTTGGGAAGCTGACGCAAGAGGATTACCACGACCTCGAGCTCGGGACCAGTCTGGACTACACAGTGAGACTCTGTCTCAAAAAACTAAAAAGATTGGGTGGAGAGAAAAAAACCCAAAAGATGATCAGAGTTATGTGGAGCAGCACTGTCTCTGAAACCTAGAGTAGATAAGACTGCTGGGATGGAAAATTCACAACTAAACCAAACTCAGGCAACTCTACAGTAATGGAAAGAAAGACACTCTGAAACAGTACTTTTGCTTGGTGCCCCATTTATCTGTGACGTAGAAGCCAGCAGACCAAGAGCAGACAAGAGCAGAAATGGTACCTCTGAGGCCTAAGCTCAGGTTAAACCACACATGAGAGAAAAACCATGAGCAAAAGCTGAGAGCAGGTATTCAAACCTGGCCAAGAGGCAAAGTGAAAGAAATGCAAGTTACACTGCCAGAAACCACAGGGTCTGAGAGCTGATTACTTAAAAAGTTTAGGCATTCCCAGTCCACGTAGGACTGATGAGGCACATAGGCCTCCAGCACATTCAGCACCAGGGGGACAGAGAGAAAAAGGATGCTATAATACAGAGGGAAAATGAGATAAGGCTCTTTTAAATCAACTCCTACTGTAACAAATAACACAAGAACTCAACAGAGAGGCAGGATTCCAGAATTAATGCTCACTGCTGCTCAAGCAAAAATTGAGCAGTAAAAAATAAAGATTTTAAAATTAAAACAAAATAGTTACTTCTGTATTCTAATTAAACCTTCAAAATAAAGAGGATCTAAATCACCATGAACTGAGAATTCCATTCTACCTCAACACCCTGTACTCCTGGGTTATTGTGAGAACAGACTGCAATGCAATTCAACTCATGTTCCAAAATGCAACAAGCAGCTTCAACAGGACACACTGAAAGAAGCAGTGTGTCCCCTCCTCTCCCTGCTCCTTGTTTACTGATTCATATTTTGGTAGCAAGGTTACAATCAGCTCACCAGTATTTATAACACAGCAGTCCCCCTGAAAGACACAATCATCTAAAAAGGTTTTCTGAGAAAAATAAAGTGCAGCTTCTTCCTGTAGTGACTGCAGAGTCCCAAGGTCCTTTTGGATGAAGTCCTCAGTCTAACCTTCCTGTGTTCACAGTCACCATTCTGGCCACCTCTCAGCCTCCATGCTCTTATGTAACATTTACATAGTGCCATAAACATACCCAGAGTTGCATAATGTTGCCAAACCAATAAAGCCTAAAAGGCAGGTCACTCCCTTCAGACTGTCTTTCATTAGCACAGGTATGCTGCCTGGTCTATGAAGTAAAAGCCTGTCCAAGACAGAAATTAACTTGAGGAAATCTGAAATGGGTCTACTTAAAAAGCACAAATATGAAATTAATTACACTGTGCCATGTAGTCTATCAATCACAGAGTATGTTATTCTGTCCCATAAGATAAAAAGTAACCCAACATTGCTTATTCACCGAAGTCAGAAACTGTGTCTAAAAATACCTCCCCACCAACTGGCTATCAGTAAGTCAGTCTCACAAATGTCCCAGTAACAGAGCTACAGAACATTATTTTTCAGGGGGGAAATTAAGGCAGTAACAGAAACGTTAAGTTACTCGTTCAAGGACAACCTGTAAGGAGGCAAAGTTCTCGGACTGAAAAGCAGTCTCCTCCCTCCATCTGGTTTTAACCTTTAACCAGAATAGCCATTTTAATATGCTTTATCACATCTGTTCCAGAAGCTGTTTTAACAAAGCTAATCAGTTGATTCTTTTCCTCTACAGTTCATATCTACTGTACTTCAAATTCATGTTCATGCAACAAAAATTACAAGACTTGTCTTGAAATTATTTTTCTGTCTGTTCACAGAAACTCAAAATGTTCCTATCAGAACTTCAAATGCCTGTTGTTGCTCTGTCTTACGAAATAAATTTCATGTTCTGCTACTAACTAAATTTTACATTTTTAAACACTAATGTGAAAATTCTCAAGCTAGGTCTTAAAACATGGCATACCTACCAAATGGATGCTGTTTCTAGCCTGAAACTTATTCTCTCTATCACTGGCTTTTACTAAGTCCCAGTGAATTCATTAATTAACAGAAACACCTATCCTGTACTGCCCTCACATTAAGTCCAAATAAGTACTAGGCACTGAAGCTGCCTGGCTCTGTCACTTCTCCAGGCTTTGTACGGGACCAGTATATAGGAAATGCAGGGGAGGGGGAAAATCAACTCTTGTTATCCCATAGACTCTTATTTTCTCAGAACTGACGTTTTACTGTAAGCCTTTTGCAATAGTGGTCTCCATAACATGCACTGTTGGCAACTAGATGTGTCCCGGAAAAAACTGTACTGTCTGGCCAAGAAGTTTAAAGGCCTCGAGAATGTTTGCTGGACACACAGTCTAATTTCCCATTTACCAAAAAAAGAAACTCTATTACGTCCACCCACCCTCACCCCAACAAACATCCATTTTAGGAAGGTTACAAAAAATGAACTCTGCCCCATTCAGAACCAGTTGGATTATCACTTAATTATTCTTAACTAGGCTCACAAGAAAAATCTCACAGACACTAGCCAAATCAGCAGGGAAATGAATATTTAAAATCCTGGATACATCAGGGGCAGGATAAAAATTCCTATTTGAGAGATTTAAGAATTTATTCATATACACAGAAAATGACAAACCTGGTTGAACTGCCTTATTTTTATTGCTGTAATAGAGAAATAGCATTGTGCTACACATTCCAAAACCATGGCCCACAATAAGTTCCCACAAACATCCTTATTCACGAAAACCATTATCTCACTACAAATGTCAGGCTGTTTGTGAACCTTTGGCACATTTATGAGACCCCACCACACAGCAGCAATACCAAGGCGCGCACACACGCATGCACGCATGCACGCGCGCACACACGCACACACACACACGCACACACACGCGCGCGCGCGAGGTGCCTAGGAGAAGCATTAGCCAGTGAACAAAAGACCTCACTGCACAGGGTATGTACACGACTGGGAACAAATATCAAAGCTGCAGATAATGAACTTGTTTTTGAGACTCTAAAGTAGCATGATGCGTTTTCTTGATGGTCTGGCTTATGAAGGAAGCCTTTACCCACCTGAATCATTATTTTTAGTGTCGAGGACAACCCTAGAACACACACTTGGTCTCCCATTGCTGGAAGGTTAGGGGCTGCTGTGAAATCAAAGCTGCAGGCTTTGTACACCCGGAGGGAACACAACCCTGATCATCTCTCCCAGATCCATCTGTGGGTCAATAATCACTTCAATTTAACGGCCAAATATAACCTTCATCAGCAACCCCAATGCAAAACACATTTGAAGGGACTCTCTCAAATGAAATATTTCAGGGTTTCATCCCCTCTTCTCAGCCTGTAAACGCTCACAAACACACCCTGTGGAGTGTCCCACAGAAAAGTCCCCACCTCTAGTGGGAAGGTTGGGGGTGGATCAGGCGAGCAGAAGGCTTCGGGGGTTGGAAGGTAAGGGGTGTGTAAGGGTAGGGAAGGGCTGGGAATAGGGATTGTGTGCAAAGGTAAATAAGTACAGTACTGACCAACGACCACAGAGACGGTCCAGAGGTGGGATTTTAAATATAATCTTGGGGGTTGGAGGCAGGTTCTAGGATTTCACCTGAAAGGCATCCACGAAGTGATTAACTGAATGGGCCCCCTGGGGAAGGGTAGGAGAGGCCAGGAGAAAAGCAAATACACCTATATTCATATTAACCGCTGGGAACCAGGTTTCACAGGGTTAGAAAGATTCCAAGGCCAAGCTACAAAAAAGGTTTGGGGGCCTGCTCGTCCCACTTCCTCCTAACAGCTTTTCTATAGGCATGTAAATTGGTGGTGGTGGGGTTGCCCTGAGGAAGGCAAGGGACTGAGCGAAGGGGAAATGTGACTCCCGTTCCCAGAACATCAGGGAGGTAGGGGAGAGAGAGCAGAGACACCCCAAGTGCTGGAACTGAAGGAAGGTTAAAAAAAAACCCTGCCCCTATCTTAGGGTGCGCAAAAGCTCTCAACAGTAGTATACCTCAGAGAAGCAAGATCCCATCGCCGAACCCCACAATCTTGGCGGGAGAAAAGGCGCCCCCCTCCCAAGAGCATCTGGTGGGAGGGAATGAAGCCCCCCGCCCCTGGACATCCAGAAAGGTAGGAACCAGGGACCTTCAAATCTTGAGGAAGAAAGCCGCATGCCCTTCTATGAAACGAGGGGGTGTTGGGAGCGCGACCCCTGGAGCTCTCCGAATCCAGTTCCGCCTGAAACAAGACTCAGGTCCCCAAGGGGCCCGCCGCAAGCTTGGTCGCTGCCGGGCGGCCGCGCCTCGGAGGTCGGGATGGCAGACTGAGAGTCATCCCGACTCCCTCGCGCCCCCCGCCCGGCCATATTGTGCGCATGGGGAGGGGGCGCGCGGTAGCCCACGGGCCGCAGCTCGAGGCCTCGCCTTCGCCCGGCCCTCTCCATCCCGGCCAGCGCCGCGGGACTCACCCTGGATTCCCCGGGGCCCAGTCCCGCAGCTGCCGGCGAGCAGGAGGACGACCAGGGGGAAGAAGGAGGAAGCTCTGGCCGACTCCGCCATAGTAACCACCACCACCGCCGCCG